>WURV02000032.1:0-145436 GCA_011762755.2 Epimenia babai
GGGCTCCGAAAGCTTGAAATCCTCGCCGAAGGTATTGCACTCGAAAATGGGGGGCGTCTCTGACGATGTGATCAATCTTTAGGGAGCGGCGAGGTGATACACTGAAACTGCATGATCTGGACTGTTTTGTGGTGGCCATTTTGAGGCTGCATTCGACGACCGAGCTCCTGTTCGTGCGGGCGTCGCCAGTGAGACCTTTTACAAGAAGAGGTGCGTCAGCGGCTGCTTGCTGAGCCTGTCAATGCGGCGAGACACCGGGCTAGCCTACGTGAATCTTCGCACACACACGCGTACACGACTCCAGCCCGGAACCAGGCGACGCAAGCTCTACCTTCTTGGTCTGTGCATGCGATCATCTGTGCGTCGGGATCAATCGCGCCACCAATGTCCAACATGTTGGACATTGAGCGGACCAACTCGTTGGCGTCGGACGCGCGAATCTTGTCGGGTTCCACGACACCGACAAGCTGGGGCGTTGCTCCTCGTTCTCGAATGAATGCCAATGCAAACACTCCTTCAGGAGCAATACGCCGGATCTCCTGCCGAGCTAGGGCTGTGATTTCGGGCTCTTGGAGTGCTCCAAGTGACGCAAGGATTTCTGCTGTCGAGAACGATACAGCGGCGCTGTATCCCCCTGCTTTGTGAGGCAGAAAACGGTGCGTGTTCTGATGGGACCCGATGACCGCGATTCCTTCCGCAGAGTACTGGCGAAATGCTGAACGAACCTGGCTATTCGTGAGCAATCCTCGTTGAACGAAGACTTCGGCGAGAGGAAGTCGCGTCGATTCGCAGAAGGAATAGACGGCGAGAACGTCTCGGCGATCGAGGGCCGGGGTCAGTTGGTGGCAAAGTAGATCCGTCAGCCTTTCGCGAAAGTCGGGGACGAACGCACAGCACACGCGTCCAGACTCAACGAGCACGGTGCCCATCCCCACGCCGTCGCGTTCGAAAATCAGCGCTCCACAAGCGTCGTCGTCTAACTCGTCAATCGCGAGTAACACGTCTGTGCTACCGGATGCGCTGTGTGCTCGGCCAGGCGAAGACTCGGGGATGCAACAGGGGAGGCTTGCTACCCGAATCCTAGTCATTGATCCTGGCTCGCTCTGGCTTAGCGCCTTAGCTCGACTTTCCCCCATGCTTTCTTTGTTCCCCAGCCTCGTTTCAAATGGTGTCACGCGGGCTGGGTGGGTGCAATTGCTGGTCGTGTGGTGTTGTTTCGTCCACACGCACTGCCGGAGCTTTCTTTGTTGCAGAAAACCCCTGACTCCGAAGAGTCAGGGGTTTGTCGTGTGACCCCAGCGGGACTCGAACCCGCGTTACCGGCGTGAGAGGCCGATGTCCTAACCGCTAGACGATGGGGCCGGGGTGAAAACCTTTCTGGAGGGGTTTTCTAGTCACGGTGAAGCCCGCGATGGGCTGGGGCACATGGATTCGAACCATGATAGCGGGTACCAGAAACCCGAGTCCTGCCATTAGACGATGCCCCAATGTGCCAAAAGGACTAAAGAGCCCTGAGGGGCGGTGAGGCCCGTCTGGCGGGGGACGGGTAACTATCTCGCACTGATTGCTTGTGCAAGCCCTAAGCTTCACTTTTTTATTCACATTTCGCGAGACTCCGGGGTTGACCAGGGGGGTGGGGTGTTTAACTTCCGGGGCGCAATGACGACTAAAGATATTGCCTACCGTCGCGAAGCTCGCCGCCAAATGCTGGCAGGTGTCAACGCTCTCGCAAACACCGTTCGTGTCACCCTCGGTCCTCGGGGCCGCAATGTGGCTCTCGAGAAGAGCTGGGGTGCTCCCAACGTCACCAAGGATGGCGTCAGCGTCGCCAAGGAGATTGAGCTCGACGACAAGGTGCAAAACCTCGGCGTGGAGATGGTCAAGGAGGTGGCTTCTCGGACGAACGACGATACCGGAGACGGCACGACAACCGCTACCGTGCTGGCTCAAGCCATCTTCACTGAAGGGTTGAAACTGGTGGAAGCTGGTATGAGCCCGATGGGCCTCAAGCGCGGCATCGATACCGCGACGGCCAAGATGGTCGAGCATTTGAAGGGGCAGGGGAAGGACGCTTCCTCTGCAGAACGCATCCGTCACGTCGCCCTCGTCAGCGCTAACGGCGACGAAGAAGTAGCGAACTACATCGCTGAGGCGATGGAGAAGGTTTCCAAGGATGGCGTGATCACGGTTGAGGAAGCCCAGGGCCTGGCCACCTCCATCGACATCGTCGAGGGAATGCAGTTCGATCGTGGCTATTTGTCTCCTTATTTCGTGACGAATCAGCAGGATATGAAGGCGGAGTTGGATAACCCGTACATCCTGGTCAGCGAGAAAAAGATCAGCGCAATGGCCGATTTGCTTCCCGTTCTCGAAGCGGTGAATCAAACGGGATCGCCGCTGCTGATCATTGCTGAAGACATCGACGGTGAGGCGCTTGCCACCCTGGTTGTGAACCGCATGCGTGGCGTGTTGAAGGTAGCTGCCGTCAAGGCCCCAGGTTTCGGGGATCGTCGCAAGGAGATGCTGAAGGACATTGCTGCTCTCACAGGCGCGACTCCGTTTATGGAAGACTTGGGCCGCAAGATCGACAGCGCGACATTGGAGGATCTCGGTCAGGTGAAGCGAGCCGTTCTCGACAAAGAAAACACAGTTCTTGTCGACGGGAAAGGTGACTCCGGCGCTGTGAAGGGGCGTATCGAACAGATCCGTCGCGCGATCGAAGATACGAACAGCGAGTACGACAAGGAAAAGCTTCAGGAGCGTTTGGCCAAGCTGGCTGGCGGCGTTGCGGTCATCAACGTCGGTGGCCATTCCGAGGTCGAAGTGAAGGAGCGTAAGGACCGAGTTGATGACGCGCTGGCTGCAACCCGAGCCGCTGTCGAAGAAGGCTACGTACCTGGCGGTGGCGTGAGCCTCCTGCGTGCCGCATCTGCAGCCGAGGAACTCAAGCTGGAGACCGAAGATGAGCAAGCGGGAGTCAAGATCGTGGTTCGTGCCGCTGCAGCTCCGTTGGCCCAGATTGCGTCGAACGCCGGACTGGAGCCCGAAGTGGTCGTCCACAAGGTTCGTGGTCTGGAAGGCAGCCATGGCTACGACGCTCGGAACGAGGTTTACGGCGACCTGGAAGCTGCTGGAGTCATCGATCCGCTCAAGGTGGTTCGTGTTGCTTTGGAGAATTCCGCAAGCATCGCCGGCATGATGCTGACGACTGAAGCTGCAATTATCGAAAAGCCGGCACCAGAAGCTCCTGCCGCTCCCGATCCCGGAATGGGCGGCGGCATGGGTGGAATGGGAGGTATGGGTGGAATGGGCGGTATGGGAGGCATGGGCGGCTTCCCGATGGGCTGACCCACCTCGCACCCGCCAGAGCCACTAAAGGGCGCAGTCGTGAGGCTGCGCCCTTTGTCATTGGTCGCTCCCAAGACGCGGCGTGTGATTCCAGCTGCGAAACGCGGTCACTTGGCCGAAATGGGATGCGAAGGTTAGGCTGCACCCAATGGATCTTCGCGTCGTTGGGTGCCACGGGGGCGAAACCCCGAAGCACCGTACTAGCGCCTTCGTCTTGGACGAACAGATCTCTCTCGATGCGGGATCGCTCACCAGCGGGCTCGACCTCAAAGGTCAAATGCAGCTGGAAGCATGCCTGATCAGTCATGCACATCTCGACCACATTCGAGATCTCGCCACAATTGCCGACAACCGTTGTCAGGCAGACACGGAGCCGTTGCTCGTCGGAGCCACGGCACCCACGATTGCGGCACTCAAAAAGCACTTCTTTAACAACGTAATCTGGCCTGACTTTTCCGTGATTCCTAGCAAGGAAAATCCGGCGATTAAGTTCGTCGAAATGGAGCCGGAGAAGCCGATCGAGATCGGTGGCTACAAGGTCAAAGCGGTTGAAGTCGCTCACACGATTGATTGCTGCGGCTTCATTCTCGAGGGTGAACGAGGCTCGGTCGCTTACAGTGGAGACACGGGACCTACCGATCGTCTTTGGGAATTGCTCAACGAGACGCCGAATCTCAAGGCGCTGCTCCTCGAAGTGAGTTTCCCAGACCGCGAGCAGCAGTTGGCTACGGTGAGCGGGCACCATACGCCGCGAACGTTGATCACTGATCTGAAGAAGCTGACCAACCCCAAAGACGTCCCAACGCTGCTGTATCACATCAAACCGGTGTTTCAGCGTGAGGTGGAACAGCAGTGCGCCAAGCTCAAGGGAGTCAACCTGGCGGTGACGGCTCTCGACGATCGTTTCGTCCTCTGAGAGCGAGCAGCGCTTCAGAGTAAAGTATCGTTTTGGGTGTTGTTAAAAGTTAACATAATATATCTTATGCGCGTTATGTGGAGCTGCCCCGATGTTGAGAATTCGACTGATCGAGGAAGAAAAACCTACTGATGACGGTCCACAACGCTGGCTTGGATTGGCCCGTCTTTGAAGCGTTAGCTGGAACTCAGCTTGTTCAACACACCAAGCCCGGTCGCAAGCGGCCGGATGTGCGTAACACTCAAAACCCCTGGAGCGGCGTGTGCTCGCTGGCGGGCGCCGTCACGTTCGAACTCGGCGCCTGAATGCGCATGGCGAGAAACGTGCCGCCGTTGGTCAGCGTGTAAGCGCGGTTTCCGAATGCTGCTGGCGTGCTCCAGGCTCCTGAGTCGAAATGCAGCCCGTCGATCAGGCTTCCATCGACTGGAGACAGCAGATACGTCCCCATCTTCGAGGCGTTCATCAGGATGGCGCCGGCTGCTGCTACCGGACGTGAGACGCCGCCTGTGGGCAGATCGCGCCGCCAAACTTCCTCCCCGTTCTCTGGGTTGAGGGCCCAGAGTCCCGTGGTTCCCGTTGAAACGAGGAGAAGTCGTCTTGCGGGGCGCTCGACCCCTTCGTGCGTATGCGCGGGCTGCTCCCACATCGCAACATCAGCAACCCCTTCAACGTTGGTGTTCGACCAAAGCAATGTCCCGACACGGGAGTCGAGGGCGTAAACGCCGCCGACATACGAGCCGAAAATGGCCACTTCGCCCCCGTCAGTGGAGATCAGCTCCGGTGTCGTATCGACATCGAGGTACTTCGGAATATCTCCTATCGCCTCTTCCGCCTCCGCAGCGAGGTCGACAGGTTGCCAGCGCTCGTCCCCTGTGACCGCGTCATAAGCAGTCGCGGTCCCGTCACTGAAGCCCATGTAGACGTAGCCGTTGTGCACGACAGGTCCGGAATGACCAGCGACTTCCATGCCCATGGCTGGAGTGCGGTGCTGTGACCAGCGAACTTCGCCTGTCTGCGTATCTGCGGCGACAATCGTATCGTTCGCGTTCGCGAAGTAGATCAGATTGCCGCTGAGAACTGGTCGGCGCGCGACTTCGGCTTTCGTATTGAGGCGCCAGAGAAGGTTTCCTGACGCCGCCTCAACCTTATACAAGGCGCCGTCGTGCGAGCCGAAGTAGAGAACATCCTCCTCGGCATCGTACAACGGAGCGCTCTGAACGAAGCTCAGCGTCTGGAATCGCCAAATCGTGTCGCCTTGAGGAGCGCTGAGTGCATACAATCCGCCGTCGCTCGATCCAACGAAGACTCGACGACCCAAAGGATCAATTTCAGGCTCTCCACGCTCGTAGGGCTCCCCAGTACGCCGTGATGGCGCGACTAAATCCTTAGTGTACTCGACCTGCAGCGCCCAGCCCGCTCGGTTCTTCCAAACAGGTGCATCAGGGTTCGCGACGGGGCGAAGGCCTTCACAACCCAAAGAGCTCAGACCAGCCGCAATGCTCAGGCCAGCCAGCTGCGTCAGGGCCAGCCGCCTTCGCATCATGGGGTCTCCGGTGCAGGCGCTGGAGCGGGAGCCGCGGGTGGCGGCGTCGGTGCAGCCGGTGGTGCTTCCGGGGCTGGAGCCGGAGCGGTCGGGGGCTTCGGGGCCGGAGGCGTTGGTGCCTTCTGCGGAGTCGGCGCCTTTGATGGAGCATCGCTCGTCGGTGCGGGTGCCTTCGGAGGAGACGTTGGCGGATCGTCAGCTCCAGGCTCGGGGGTATCGGGAACTGGCGGTGGCGTTAGACCCTTGAGGTCGATGGGTGGCGCCATGGGAGGTGCACCTGGCGCTCCGGGAGCCCCTGGGATCCCGGGGGCGGCGCCAGTCGGTCCTCCGCCCTTCTTTTGCATCTCCTCAAAGCGCTTCATGAATTCCTTCATTTGCTCATCTTGAAGAGCCTTCTGCTCAGCGATGGCCACGCTCGGATCTGCCGTCTTCAAGAGATCACGAACCGCAGCTCCAACGTAGTCCGTTGGCCCGCGGGCATCGGCACCCTCTGAGAGTTTGACGTCGAGTTCTTGCAGCAGCTTCTTGGCCTCGTCGCGGTTGCCGAGAAGGTATTCCATCCGCGCAAGATGGAAGCCTTTGAGGTTCTTGAACTCCTTCGTGTCGATTGAAGCGAGCTTCTCAAAGTGCTTTTTCGCTTCAGAGTACTTCTTCTCCGCCTCGAAAGTGAGCCCGACTCCTTCGAGAGCTCTCCCTTTCAACTGCGGATAGAGAGCAGCTTTGCCGTCCCCTAGCACTTTCTGGTACGCGCTCCGAGCTTCAGCATACTTGCCTTGGTCGTAGAGAAGCCCTGCACGGCCGAGCGCTGCTGCGAGCTTCAGCGTGGGGACTTTGGAACCTTTGAGCTTGTCCCACCCTGCCCCAATCGCCTTATCGCGCTCCGCGTCCGTCGCGTACTCGGAGCGCGGGTCGTTGAGTCGCGCATCTGATGCCGTCAACGGTTCGGCTTCCGCAAGTCTTCCGTAAACTGCGTCGAGAATTGACGCCACCTTGGCGCCCTGCTTCTCGCGATCGACTCCTTGGCGATACTCGTAGATGAGCATTCCCATCGCGGCCATCACGCCAACGATGATAATCCATTGAAGCCAGGCGAAGTTGTCTCGGAGGAAGCGAGCTCCTGCATCAGCTCCGCGGACGAAAGCGTCGTCGACTCGTTCTCCGGCATCCAGGCCCTCTTCGGCAGCAGACGCACGCTCCGCCTCCCGGAGTCGACGGCGCTTGGCCGCAGCCTCAGCACGGAGGCGTTGGTTGCGATCTTTGACGTCTTCCCCGTCCCCAGCGGACTTAGCGGTTTTCGCCTGGGCTCGGCGTTCTCGCCTGCTGAGATTTTGCTCCTCGTCGCTCACCGGCGCCTCTATACCAAAACGGGAGGTTACGGCGAGGGGATCTCGACTGATTCCGCGGGTTTCGACCGTTTTTCCGCGGAGCCAGGCTCCCACGGCTCAGGAGGAGGAGGAGGAAGGTCCTCCCGGAGCGGAACAGCCGCTAGCGATTCCACTTCCAGCCCCCCCGGTGCGAAAACTTCCAAGCCCAAATGATGTCCGGGTCGGGCACCAAAGCGTGCTGGCAGGGTTGTCTCGACCTCAACGAAGCTTGCTTGTGCACCGACACTAGGCGCGGAGGGTACGGCGATGCGCAATGCTTTGGAGCTTTGAATTTCCGGCTGATTTCGAGCTCTTACAGTGCTTTTTCTAGTGTTAATTCGAGGCAGTGCGGGCTCGATGAGGATCTCGCCACCAAGCCCATCGAGAGATCGAGCGCGAACGATGAGGCGCACCCCTTTGGAATGCTTGGGGGCGGGTGGCACCACGAGAGTGAGTCGCAGCCCACTGTCGCTCAACTGTTGAAGACGCCCGCGCTCGGCCTCCTTCGGGCCGCCGACGTCTGCCAGCACTCCAGCTTCACGGGCGAGCCCTAGTCCTCCGAGCAAGCGATCAGGCACGCCGAGGAAGCGGCGCAAGGGAACGATGAGTTCCTCGTCCCCTCCCAAAGCAACGATTGCCTTCGCGAGGGGAAGGCGCGCTGACTGATAGCGTTCCTTGCCGAGGCGGAGAGCGAGATGGGGCAACGCGTCTCGCTCTCCAATGGTGGCCAACGTGTCTGCAAGGAAAGGTCTCAGTCGAACGTTGTCTAAGCTGTGAATGAGATGGGGAACCGCCTCTTCCGAACGAATGTGAGCAAACGCCGTCAAGAGTCGCAGCGCCATTTCGTGCTCCAAGTCCTGCCCGTTAGCCCACCATTCCACCAACGTTTTCTCGCCGGCACTGTTCCCTGCTTCCGCCAACGCCAAGGCAGCCAGGTGACGGAACTGTTGGTCCGATCCCGAGAGCAATTCAAAAACCAAAGGCGCTCCTTGACCAAGACGTGTGAGAGCGAGCGCAACCCAAGCCCTTGCCTGAGTGTCTTCTTCACGCGTCATCGCCAAACGAAGAGCCGGCGCCTGGCCTGTGTCCCCCAGAGAGAAAAGGAGTTCTGCAGCTTTGCGGCGGATCCCCACGTCTGCGTCGTCGAGCAGCGTGGCTAATGTCGGCGCGACATCGGCGTTCCCCGAAATGCCGAGTAAAATGGCACTCGGCCACCCCTTCCCTTCGGCTCTGAGACCCTGACTTTCGTACTTTCCGTGCGTTTGGGCGATGCTGCGTGCTCGCTCTCTCATCTCCGTCGCTTTTTTGGGGTGCTTGGAGGAGACATCGGTCAATTGAGCCGGATCTTCTTGGATATTGAAGAGTTGGCACGCACCGCTCTTCCGTTGGCAAATGAGACGAAAAGCCCCCTCAGCGAGAAGGGTATAGTCGTCCGTTTCGGCGATGGCTCGACCCAGGTCGTCGGGTGTCGAAGGACGACTTGAGCCAAGGTGCGACGACAGATCTCGTCCTCTGAGTCGAGGTGGTCCGGGGATCTTCAGCGCCGAAAGAATCGTGGGCAGGAGATCAATGGTCTGAACCGGTTCTTGGATACGGCGCCCCTGCGCCAGTCCAGCGCCAGAGATCACCAACGGAACGCGGACCTGCTCGTCAAAGACGGTGGTCCCATGATAGCGCCCGCCATGGTCACCAAACTCTTCGCCATGATCCGCAGTCAGGATCACGATCACGTTTGGGTCACGAGCACGCGCGATCTCAACAATGCGCTTAACCGTCTCGTCCGCGGCCCGAATCTCTGAATCATATAAGTCGAGGTCACGATGACCGAAGTCATAATCGTTGTGTTTTTCGTAGGGCTCATGAGGGCCAAAGAGATGAACCCAGCTAAAAATGCGACGACCTCGAGGTACCCCAGCGACATACTCGCGATACTGTTGAACCCTGAGGCTACCTTCGGCGAACTCGACCTTCGCGTATTCGAACCCCAGTGTTTCCCGTTGGAACCCTTCGAAACGCTTCGTGTCGATAAAGAAGACGGCGGGTGGATAAAACGCGGCGGTTCGATAATCGTACGCCTGGAGAAGCGTGGCCCAAAGATCGGAATCAGCGCCTGAGCCCTGCAGGAGCAACGGGCGCATGTATTTGCCCGTCATGAGCGAGGTCACCGAGTAGGACGTGTGCGGCGTCGGTGCATAGGCTGCGTCGAACGTCACTCCTTGTTTGGCAAGCGCGTCGATCGTCGGGGTGGTTTTTCTTTTGTATCCGTAGGCGCCAACGTGATCAGCGCGAAGTGCATCAATCGAAATGAGCAGGATGTCCCGCCCTCGAAGGTCAACGCCGTCTCCTTGCCGACGTTGTCCGAGAGGGAGCTCGGCCAACGACTCATCGAGATCCGGAGGCGGAGCCACCTGCCCAGCCAAGAGGGTTCCCCAGTTGAGGGTCGGGCTCCGCTCAGAAACGATCCAGCGAAAGTTATCGAAGCCGGACACTGCTCGGCTCGCTGGGAGTAAGGCGGCGGCGCTCACCAGAACAGCGATTACCGTAGGGAACAGGAATAAGTGGGGGCGACGAGGGTTGAGTTCACGTTCCAAGCGTGCACCAGCCATCCCTCCCAACAGGAGGGAGAGCGCACTCAGCGCCCCATGGAACGCCGGGTAAAGCCGAACCAAGATCATTTCGTTGGCGGTTTCGAGGGCCAAGACTCCCAGAAACGTCGCCGTTCCCGCGCTGCCGACATGCGACGAAACAAAACAGCGTCGAAGCCAGGGGACGACCAAGTAACCGAGACCACCTGCCAACGCGGCGACGGCGAACGCGAACGCTGAGCGCACTTCCCACGTGGCCAGATGCCTTCCTCCCCCCACTCCGTAAGCGGTTACGGCGAAGAACATCGCGATGCTGACGGCGATTCTCTTTCGGCTTCGTGTGCCGGAGGCTTCGTGAGCCGACTCCAAGGCCAAGAACAGAAAAGCGCCGAGAACCCCAGGCAGAGTTGCCAAGAGAAGCCAGGAGGGCAGCAGGCCGATTGTGCCCATTTGCACTTCCCAAATCCCGCTCAATTGGTTCTTCGCTCGGAGCCCGAGAACGAATATTTCTAACGCAACGAGGCTCCAAGCTCCCAAAATTCCAGCAGCCAGCGAGAAAACGAACGAGCCAACTCCGGTGCGGGAAGGCGTATCACCAGCGCCCGGCATCTTGCACCAATCAGATGTATTCGACGTCGCCGATTTCGTACGTGCGTTCCCCTGCCGGGAGCTTCACTGTCACTTCATCGCCAATCGCTTTGCCGATCAGAGCGCGAGCGAGAGGCGCCGAAACCGAGAGAAGGCCGTTATCGATGTCTGCTTCGTCGGCGCCAACAATCTGATACTTCACCTCTTCGTCGGTATCGAGGTTAGTGAGAGTCATGGTTGCGCCAAACTTCACTGTTTCTCCCGATAATTTTGTCGGATCAATGATCTCCGCCAGCGCGAGTTTGGCTTCCAGGTCACGGATCTTCGCTTCGTTGATCCCCTGTCGCTCCTTGGCAGCATGGTACTCGGCGTTCTCGCTCAAGTCCCCGTGCTCGATGGCGGTCCCAATCTCCTTCGAGATCTTGGGTCGCTCTGCCTTGAGCACAGAGAGCTCGTCTTCGACGAGTTTGGCGCCACGGGGGGTCATGGGAAATTTTTCCATCGATATCCTCAGATCTCGCCGCTCCGGGCGATTGGTCAACAGGCCCAGCTGGGCGCGATGTTCCTCAAAGAGGAGGCCTGGTCCCACGAGCTCCGTGCTGCTTTTCGACCGGAACCTAACACCGAAGACGTCAATTGCCTACGGTGCATGTTTGGGCGACAGCCCCCCCTTGTTCGGACGCACTTCTAGAGCTAATGCCCACGCTTGATGAGCCGTTACTTCCGTCGGAATGGCCTGTTGGTCGCCGCGCTGATTGCCGCAACGGTGCCCCTTTCGGGCTGCAACAAGAACCGTCAGGAGGCTCTGTCTGCTGTGGAGTTTCAGCGTCAAGCCGAGGCTGCCTACAACAAGGCCCTGGAGTCGTTCCACGATAGGGATTGGGTCGGTGTTCCAACGCTCATGGCCGAGGTGAAGCGCGAATACGCAGGCTCGAAATGGGCCCGCCTCGCCCAGCTTCGCATCGCAGATGCAGAGTTTCATCAAGGTTCTTTTGCGGAAGCGATCACCTCTTACCGGGAGTTCATTCGTGAGTTTCCAAACGACCCCGAGATCCCGTACGCACGGTATCGCGTGGCGCTTTGCCAGTTCGAGTCGCGTCCCATCACGATGTTGGCGCCACCTCTAGAGGAGCGCGACCTCGTCAACGTACGAGATGCGGATCGTAGCATCGCAGACTTCTTGAAGGACTACCCGAACTACAAGAAGCGCGAGCACCTGCTGTACATGCAAAAGTGGGTGCGGGGGATGCTAGCTCGCCATGAACTTTACGTGGCTCGCTATTACCTCGACCGAGACAAACTCGACGCCGCCATCTCGCGAACTGAGTATGCGCTGGTCCACTACAAGGACACTGGGCTCGAGGCCGAAGCTCTCGTGCTTCTCGGGGAAACCCACATGAAGCGCCGGGAACCACACAAGGCTGCTGGAGCCTTCCAAATCGTCCTCGATCGCTATCCGAAGTCACGCTTCGTCCAGCCAGCGCGAAACTTCATGAAATACCTTGAAGAGACAGGCGCGCTCAATCAAGCAACAGACGACGCCAAGAAAGCTTTGTCTGTAGAGACGTCTGAGTAGCGAATCCATCTCACGGTTTTCCTCGATGGCTGTCTGATGTCATCCTAGCTTATGAGCGTGAGCGAGCTGATTCGACAGCTCACCGGATTAGGTGGAGATCGTGACTTTTTGGATGTCTCCACACGTTCAGGGACGACAACCAAGCGGTCATCGGGAGGTTTCCCAACCGTCATCACGATTCACGGCTTCACCGGAGTGCCAGGTGAAGTCGAGGTTTGCCGCCAGCTTGCCGAAGATCAAGGGTTGGCCACTGTAGCTCCTCTTCTCGCCGGACACGGGTCGAATGCTCGAAGGATGGCTGAAACCAATTATAGCGATTGGTTGACGAGCGCCGCCATCGAGTTCGATCGCGCGCGGGCGAACGGCCCAGTCATTCTGCTGGGGCTTTCTCTGGGATCCTTGATTGCGACAGAGCTATGCCTGCAAGCGCCGGGCGACGTGGCTGGCTTGGTGTTGCTGTCCAACGCATTTTGGCTGAAAGCCCCGCACCCCAGCTTGAGCCTGCGTGCAGCTGCTTCCACAGGCTTGCGCTCTCTCTACATGGACAAAGACGGTGCAGACATCGGTGATGAAGCCGGTCGCGCTCATCATGTGACGCTGGATGCCCAGCCGATTCGTTCGGCGATCAGCCTCGAGAAAGCTGGTCGTCGCTTGCGGGAAGAGCTCTTTCGGGTTCATCGCCCGACCTTGATCGTGCACGGTGCGCGAGATCAAGTGTGTCCGGTAGCGAACGGTTGGAAGGTCGCGTCTCGTCTAGGGACGAACGATTGTCGGCTTGTGATTTTGCCTCGATCCCACCACATCTTGACGCGGGACGCGGACGCTCCTCGGCTTCAAATCGAGCTGAGTGAGTTTTTCACTCGAGTCAGCCGTGGCGCACACGCCTGGTGAGGAGAGCCTTAAAAAAGCTTACGGAGCTGCTCGAACGCCTCGCCTGGGCCATCAGGTAGCGGCGAAAAAGCGATATCAAGGTGGCGTCCTTCGGTTCGGATCGTCTCCACTCCGACGAGAGGAACGAGCAAGCTCACAAGCTTCCGTGCTCGATCGGCTGAGAGTTTGGGATGGCGCATCAGATCGACTGTCAGCACATTCCCTCTTGTTTCGACGATGAGCGGCGGGCGCTGCGGCATGTAGGAGAGCAAGTCTCCAGGGCGGCTCAAGTCGAGCGCGCCCGATTGAAGAAGCGCGGCGACAGGTGTTCCCACGTTATCCTTCGTTACCTCTAGACTGATGTCTTCGATCCTCAAATCGATCAAAATGGCATCCTGACGCATGTCGATTGCTTCAACGATGATGTTGGCGCCGCCACGGAGTGGGGTCTTCATCATCTCGAAGCTCGCTCGGGCAAAGATCCCTGGATTGCGAGCTTCCAAGAGCAAGTCCGAAGGAACCTGATCCCCGCCGAGCTCTTTAGCGAGCCACAGCAATGCCTTGACCGGAACACCGAACTTGAGTGTTGCCGCGTTCTTTGCTGCCCGCAGGACTTCTTCAGGGTGTCGTTTCAGGTAGCCACCGACCGCCCGTACTGCCCGACCGGGCAAAGATCCGAATGCCATCTGGCGTCGGCTTAGCCCACGATCGGAGCCCGCGAAACCCGCCGCTGTTCCCGTGGACAATCGCTTGCCCCCTGCCCTGGCGACTGCTCAAACACCGCCATGCAAGCCATCACCGCGGGCCCACTCCAAGCGATTGTCACCGGCGATTCCCATGAAAACCGGGAGGTTGACGTGGTGCTGCTCCACGGATTTGGCGCTCCCGGAACGGATCTAGTCGCCCTCGGTCCAGAGATCCCCACGAGACGTTCAGCACGGTACTTTTTTCTCCAAGCGCCACACGTCCTTGCCGGGATGGTTGGACCACAAGCCTGTCGAGCGTGGTGGCACATCGATATGCTCGCGCTCCAGGTGGCAAGAATGACCGGACAACACGATATGCTCGCCGCGCAGGTACCAGAAGGGCTGACGGAGGCCCGTACGGCGCTCAACGACGCTCTTGGTGTTTTGGTGAAGGATCACGGTCTTGAGTGGTCGACGACTGTTTTGGGAGGGTTTTCCCAAGGAGCCATGCTGAGTTGCGATTGGACTCTTCGGGGCGAAGAGTCCATTGCAGGTTTGATTCAGCTGTCCGGAACAGTGATCTGCGAAGACATCTGGAAGCAGCGCATGACTTCTCATGAAGGACTTCGTGTTTTCCAAAGCCACGCTCCGGACGACCAGGTGCTGCCGTACCAACTTGCAGAGCGCCATCGTGACAACCTGGAAGCTGGCGGCGCGGTGGTGACCTTTGTGCCATTTGCCGGAGGCCACGGTATCAGCCGGGAGGTTCTCAGCGGCCTGGGAAGGTTCCTGGACGCTCTCTGAGCGATTCGCCAGGAAAATCGAAGCCTGTGGTCGAAATGGGCGTCGCGATGCGCTAGGCCTGGCGGTCCTCTGAAAATAAGGCCCTTTCGGGCTCGAAGCTAATCCCGTGACATCCAGCGAACACCAGAATTCCGACCTGAAGCGAATCACCGACGAGGAGGAAAAATGCCTCGCCCGCGTTCAGGAACACATCGAGAAAAAGCGCGATCAGCAGCCTGAGAAAACTGTGATCAACTACGACGCTGAGCTGATTTCTCTCCGCGACCAGATTTCGTCTGCGCGCACTGAGGATGTTCCGCCGCTGCTTGAGCAGATGGAGCGACTTCAGGCGCTTGCTGCCCGTCAAGCGGAGCAAGCTGAGCAATATGTGGACCCGAGATCTCCCTACTTCGGCCGCTTGGTTCTCGAGGAAGATGATCGCCGTCGTGAGGTACTGATCGGCCGTTCGACGTACCTTGATACCAAGAGCGGGATCCGGATTGTCGACTGGCGAGACGCTCCGGTGAGCCGGCTCTACTATCGCTACGCGGAAGGCGACGACTATGACGAGGTGTTTGGTGATCGGGAGGTGTCCGGCGAAGTCACCATTCGGCGAGGTGTCACGATCGTCGACCATAGTTTGCGCCGCATCTCTTGCCCGCAGGGCAACTTTGCACGCAGCAAGAAGCACGGCTGGATCCAGCTTGATGAAGGCTCGCTGAAGCTCGCGGGCGGCCAGGGCACGGCGACTCGCGCGGAGAAACCTCGCGGCAAGTTGGGCGTTGGTGACGCGATCACGGAAAACGAGGACAAGCACCTCAAGGAGATCACGCCGCTCATCGATCAGCGGCAGTTTGAGCTGATCACTCGACCTGATTCTGGTCTCGTCGTGATTCAAGGTGGCGCTGGAAGCGGGAAGACAACGATCGGCCTCCACCGCCTCGCCTACCTCACCTATCACGATTCTCGCCGCTTTCGCCCTGATCGGATGCTGGTCGTCGTCTTTAACCAAGCGCTGGTGCGCTACATTTCACAGGTTCTGCCCTCCCTCGGACTGAAAGGGGTCGCGATCCGAACCTATCAAGATTGGGCTGCTCGTCTGAGGGCAACCGCGTTGCCGAACCTTCCTCGAGTGTATACGGATGACACGCCTGCTGTTGTCACAAGACTCAAAAAGCACCCAGCCATGTTGCGCCTTCTTGAGGAGCGCGTTCAGGCCCTTGCACAGGAGGTCGTTGGGCAACTGACGGAGTTTGCTGCGCTCGATCCGAATCTAGAACCAGGGCTAGAAACCTTTGGTCGCGCTCAAGAGCGTCCCTTGATGCACCGGCTTCACGGCTTGCGTCGCTATATCGAAGACCACGAGGACGCTTTGCTTCCCGATGCACGAAACGGCAGTTCCAGGGTCGTTTCCCGCTCCATCGAGCGTCTCACCGACGTGAGCCACATCTGGGGCGAGCTTCTCACCGACTATTCGTTGATCAAGGATGCGATGGAGCGCCACGCGCCGGGTCAGTTCTCCCCTGCAGATCTTGAGCGAGCACACGCTTGGTGCTCCAAGCATTGTTCGGCTGCACTTCAGGAAGCAGAAGAGAAGGCGGAAGGGGGCGATGGATCGTCACGTGACCCGGACGATGCTCGTGCCGTCGATGGTCTCGAACTCGACGAACGAGCGACTCTTGATCGCGAGGATGACACGCTCATCTTGAAGCTTCTTCAGCTAGTTCGAGGGCCATTGCGCAAGGGTCAAAGCGGGAAGGAAGCCTTGAGTTACGAGCACGTTCTCGTCGACGAGGCTCAGGACCTCAGCCCCGTGGAAATGTCGGTCATTTTCGGGACAGTGAGCAAGGGTCAAAGCGTGACGCTCGCGGGTGACACGGCCCAACGCCTCCACATGGACAACGGCTTCAGCGATTGGAAGACGGTGATCGCTGATCTGGGGATGTCGACGGTCGAAGTCGAACCGCTCAAGTTGAGCTACCGATCGACTGCTGAGATTCTCGAAGTTGCAGCTCACGTTCTTGGCCCGCTGGCTCCTGAAGATCCGCCACAAGCGACACGTCATGGCGCTCCCGTAGAGCTTTTCCAACGCGGGGAAACTGGGGATTCGGTTGCCTTCCTCGCAGAGGCTTTGCGCGAACTCGCTGTTGCTGAACCGCGAGCTTCCATCGCCGTCGTCGCACGCTACCCCGAACAGGCCGATCTGTATTACGATGGCCTCAAACGGTCCGACGTGCCTTACTTGCGTCGCATCGTCGACCAAGATTTCCCGTTCAAACCTGGAGTCGATGTGACGGACATCCGCCAGGTGAAAGGTCTCGAGTTCGATTACGTCATTCTCGTCGAGGTGACGGAGAGCGCCTATCCGGAAGAGATCGATGCGCGCCACCTTCTTCACATCGGGGCCACTCGCGCGGCGCATCAATTGTGGCTGCTAGCGAGTGGGAAGCCGAGTCGCCTGTTGCCCGAAGCCTTGCGGGATCGCGGCTATTGAAGTCAGTTGACCAGCGATGTGCGAGTGGGACAAAGTCGCCCCATGCGGCTGTTTCAGAGACGCGAGGCAACCCAACCTCTTCTTCAGACCTTGCTCTTGACTGCGCTCGGCGTCGTTCTCTCTGCCTGTAGCACCGGGACACCCCAAGCGGAGTCGCCAAAGGGTGCTCACGAAACCGAGTTCCAAGACGATACGAAGGAGGAGACCAAAGCGCCTCCCCCACCTCAAGATGTCGTGCCTGCAGCGGCTCGTCCGTTCCGAGGCTACCGCCCGATTGATCAAAAAGAATTCGACGAGGAGAGTCTTCTCACCCATCTCGCTGCCGCCGATGCGATCTGTATTGGGGAGCGACACGATCAAGTCCTTGATCACTATGCCCAACTCCGGGTGCTCCAGGGGCTGACGGAACGCAAACCGATCCGCGGATTTGAGCTTGGTCTCGCATTGGAAATGGTTCGCCAATACGAACAACCCACACTCCGGGCTTTTGGGGAAAAGCGCATCAACACAGCGGAGTTCGTTGAGCTGGCAAACTGGGGGCAAGAATGGGGATTCCCCATCGAATACTACGTGCCACAGCTGGAGCATTCTCAAGAAAATGGGGTGGCTCTCATCGGTCTTGGAGTCGATCGTGATCTCACAAGAAAAGTGGCTGAGGTCGGGATCGTTGGGCTCGATGGAACCAAGCAAGCAAGACTTCCCGAGCTCGATCGGAGTATTGAAGCTCACCGAAAGATGTTCGACGCGCTCATGGAGGGTCATCCTGGTGATGCGTCGACAACCGATGGCTACTACGAAGCCCAACTCATTTGGGACGAAGAGATGGCCCAGCGGAGCGCAGCGTGGCTTCAAGAGCGTACACCGGGCCGCAAGCTAATCATCATGGCTGGACGAGCACATTGCCACCGCACGGCGATTCCGGATCGGATTCAACGAAGGACTGGCTATCAAGTGGTGAGCCTCCTCCCCGTCGACAATGGTAGTCCTCGTTCGGTGTCCAGCGATCCAAAAACGGCAGAAGAGCATTTGATTGCCGGCTATGACTACCAGATGGTGTTCACGCCCTGAGCCTCCCGGTGGCTATCGCTTTATCTCATTCACTTCAGCGTGTGTGGCGCCTCGCCACCACTTTCCTGGCGATTGCCGTTTTCAGCGGAATCAGTGGATGCAAGCCGCGCGTCCCGGAGCCGAGACCCCTTCCAGGGACAAAGAGCAACGACGGAGGGGTTCCTTCGACCGGAGGTCGCGTGGAAATCGTCGACCAGCCTGGGCGACCACCGCTTCAGCTAGTTCGGCGAAATGGAGACCCTTCCGGTGCAGTGGCTGTGGCTGTGTTTCCTCCAGGTGGAACTGCGGCGAGTCTTCAGCTTGCAGCGCTACTTCGAACGCGCTTGGAAAACAAAGGCTCCGTCCATCGTTTGCGGAGCCACGGGATCGGCTTTGTCCTAGCTCGAGAGATCGGCGACCCAGCAACCGCAGCTGCATGGATGGACCAAGTTCATGAAGCGCTCCATCGCGCTGTGACGGCTGATGATGTGGCTGCCATGAAAAGCCTCCCCCTCCTGGCAGCGGCACGGCGTCGCGCGGATTCGCTCAGTCCCTATGGGCTCTGCATGGGTTCATTGGGAGCGGAAGGTTCACAGGCCCTTGAGGAGGCTCTTCAAAACATCAAAAGGAAAGACTACCCCCAATTTCTCGAGCAGCTCCGTGAGGATAGCGTCACAACGAGTCGAGTTGGTTTGTCAGCTCTCGGAGGTGAAAAACTTCTCGAGCAGGTTCGAGCTGCCCACTCCCGCGACTGGGTCCAAGGCGCTGCTTTGGACGACAGTTGGTCTCCCGAGGATCAGGCAGCAGTCGCAAGTGCTCAGGGCGCACGAGAACTCAGGCTGGCGGTACGGGTAGCCGATGCGGCCGCAGCGCTTGCCGGAGCGCGAGCGCTGCGCGATAGAAACAATCCCGTTTATGGGCGATTGAACGCCCTCGATCCGCATCTCTCCTTAGGCGATGTCCAGGTGACTTTGCGACCATCCGGCGCTTGCCTGGGTCTCCGAGTCTCTTTTGCCGGTGATCAGGATCCGTCTTTGGAACGAGTCGCGGCAATCGCACTGTTGGCGAAACAAGAACTTGAGGCCGCCGTGCGCCAAAAGCCAGCAGCGAATGAGCGCGCGTCCGCCATTCTGCGTCCCGAAGGTGCATTGGAGGCAGTCGCCCTTGCAGCATGGACCGCTGTTCGCTCGTCTCGGGTGGGCGCCAAACATCAAGAAATTCTTGAATATCGTTCTACCGGATCGCTCGGAGCAACCCATCAAGCTCTCGGCAAAGCGGTGCAAAGTCTCCAAGACGAATGGAAAAACCGGAGCCTTCCCTTCAAGGAGGACGTCGAAGAAGGCCAAGCAGAGGTTTGGTTAATGTTGGGTAGCCCCTGCGGAACCGCGCCGGAAGGACCGGGGGAAGCGGGGCTTCGGGCGCTAACGGTTCATGCGATCACCAGCCAAATGAGTGGAAAATCCGACGTGATGTTGGAGCCGTGGGTGAGCTCGTCTGGTCTTGGGTGGGTCGCTCATGGGGCTCGCCTCGAAGGGGAGACCTCGACACAGCACGCTCAACGCATCGCCCGCGTTCTGGGTTCGGCTCTCACGGGGGAGCCGCTGGATGGTAGGAACCTTGCGTCGACTCGCGCTCGGCTTCTTGACCGCTTGGGGAATGACCCTGGAGTGGAAGTTGCCATGAATATCCTCGGAGCGGGCCACCCGGCCGCAGCGGACCCGTACGGGACGAGTAAGACGTTGGCGACTCTTTCGGTAGCTGACGCTGAACGAGCTCGAGCCGACATGGCTCAGGAACCACTCCGAGTTGCCGTTCTCGCCAATGCCACCCGTGAGCAAAGCCAGGTGGCGAGACGGGCGCTGGAGCAGTGGCTCGCTCCAGTTCGCGACCATGTCACGACATGTCCGACGCACGACCCTGAACCGATTGCTCCTGGAACGTGGGGAATCGAAACAACCGACGAGCAGATCTCTCCGAGCGCCGTGGTGACTGTCTACGCACCCGTACGTCCCGAAGTGGGGCACGCCACCGCCTATCTTCTCAATCGACGAGGCGGGTATCTTGACCGAGCCTTTTCTCGTCCAGACCTCGTTGCAAACACCAAGGCGTCGTATTGGGGGAATGAGAAGATCGGAGGACTCCGTGTCGACATTCACGCTGAGCCGCACCTCCTGGAACAAGCGACTCATCAAACAAGAGCTTTGCTGGACACCATCGCCAACCAAGGCGTCCCTGAAGATGACGCTCGCGAAGCAATCGCCCAATACGAAAGATTGGAATCATCCCTATTGCGTTCGCCTCGGGGGCGCCTCCTGCGGCTCTACCGGTCGACACCGGTGAAGTCCCCCACCCCTCAAACTCTCCGTTCGTTTCACCAACGTTTAGCTGGCCCCGGGCACCGAGTGGTCAGCGTTCGCCGACGACAATAGCCCTAGGGCACGCGGCTATCCGAGGTCGTTTCCCCTCGGCTCGGCCGGGTTTCTCTGGGGTGACGCGACAGGCTACAAATGCCGCGCGCCGCGTGCTAGCCCGCCCGCCATGACCAACGCGGCCCACAACAGCGTCGTGATCCTCGATTACGGTTCCCAGTACACTCAGCTCATCGCCCGGCGTGTCCGCGAGAGCAACGTCTACTGTGAAATTCATCCCTGTACGATCGAGATTGAGAAGCTCAAAGAGCTGAAACCCTCCGCGCTCATCTTGAGTGGTGGCCCGGACAGCGTGTTCTCGGAAACATCGCCCAAGAGCGACCCGGGCGTTCTGGATTTGGGACTCCCCGTACTAGGCATTTGCTACGGCGAACAGCTGATGGCCTACCAGCTTGGTGGCAAAGTCGAGAAGGGCGATCATCACGAGTACGGGCGAGCAGAACTTACGGTAGATGAGCCATCAGGCATTCTTGCTCCGTTCAGCAAGGGCGAGAAAATCCAGGTTTGGATGAGCCATGGCGATCGTTTGACGGAAAGCCCCGAAGGGTTTCGCAAGATTGCTTCGAGTCCGAACGCTCCGCTCTGCGCCATCGAGAATCCGGAGAGAAAGTTCTACGGTATCCAGTTTCACCCCGAAGTGGCGCACACCCCTCGGGGCGCGGAAATCTTGCGAGCCTTCCTCTTCGATGTTGCAGGGCTCCAAGCCGACTGGACTCCTGGTTCATTCATCGAAGAGACAGTCGAACGGATCCGTCAGCAAGTCGGCCCGAATGAGAAGGTCATCTGTGGTCTTTCTGGCGGCGTCGACTCTTCGGTCGCAGCAATCCTTTGCCATAAGGCGCTCGGCGACCGGCTCGTCTGCATCTTTGTCGACAACGGGCTCCTCAGGAAGGGCGAATTTCACGCTGTTCAGGAAATGATGGAACGCAGCTTCCAACTCAATGTCGTTGCAGTCGACGCAGGAGAACGGTTCCTGAGCGAACTTGAGGGCGTCACCGATCCCGAGCAAAAGCGAAAGATCATCGGGCGCGTCTTTATCGATGTTTTCGACGAAGAAGCGAAGAAGGTCGACAACGCGAAGTGGCTGGTCCAAGGAACTCTCTATCCTGACGTGATCGAGAGCGTTTCGGTGCGTGGCCCGAGCGCAGTCATCAAGAGCCATCACAACGTGGGTGGGTTGCCTGAAAAGATGAACCTCAAGCTGATTGAGCCCCTCCGAGAGCTCTTCAAAGATGAAGTGCGGGCCGCCGGCGAGTCGATGGGGATGCCCCACGACGTTTTGTGGCGGCATCCGTTTCCCGGACCTGGACTCGGTGTCCGTTGTTTGGGTGAACTCACAGAGCCACGGCTCGAAGCTCTGCGTGAAGCCGACGCGATTGTAGATGAGGAGATTCGAGCTGCGGGTCTCTACGATTCCATTTGGCAATCGTTCGCCGTGTTGTTGCCTGTCCGTAGTGTTGGCGTGATGGGAGACGACCGCACCTACGAAGAAGCGTGCTGCATTCGTGCCATCTCCTCGACTGACGGCATGACCGCCGATTGGTCACGGATCCCGCATGAAACTCTCGCCAAAATGAGCACGCGAATCATCAACGAAGTGCGCGGAATCAACCGAGTCGCATACGACATTTCCAGCAAACCACCGGCAACCGTGGAGTGGGAATGATGCGAGTCACCGCACGGCTGCTGCTTTGCGGTTGTCTGGCGATGACCAACGCCTGCGCCACCATGGGAATGCGGACCGCTGTAGACATGAGCGTTACAGTCGCTCCTGGGACTCCGGGCGCCGCGCTTTTTTACGTCGACGAGCAATACATTGGGACTTTGGCAGCCGTCGAGGCACGCGGACTCCGGCTCCCCGAAGGGAAGCATCGAATCACCGTCGAGAAAACTGGGTACTTTCCGTATGACAAGGTGGTTGTGAGCGATCTGAAGCCGATCAAGCTCAAGATCGAGCTTCTCAAGCTTCCTGACTGACGATTGAGCACCGTTGATGCAGCATGCGTCTCAGTCAGCCCCTGTGACTGCTAGCTCGGCTGGCTTCGAATGGAGTTTGAATTCCGTTTCGCCACGGGGAAAAACAGGAGATCGCACGAGCATCTGAAGCAAGGACCGCATTGTCTTCTGTTCTTTTTCGACGAGATTGGTCTTGTCGAGAATGTCGGTTTCGTAGGCATGAAGCTCAGGAAACGCAGCTTCGAGACGAACGACGAGTTTGCGCTTCAACTCTGGATCGAGAACTCCCGCACGCTGATGCCCGTGAAACGCTCCGGCTCGGAGGAGAAGGGGAAGTCGTCGAGGAGCCCCGTCGGCGATCCCAACCAGATCTTCTCCATGATAAACGGCGCTCTTTGCACCGTAGGTCGCTGCGAGAGTTGGGGCGACATCCACGAGTGAAACAGGCTCGTCCACTGTCTTGGGCTTGACTCCGGGAAGGCGAATGACGAGCGGCACACGAATGAGCGACTCCCAGAGAAAGATGGAATGAACCCAGAACCCCCCTTGCCCGAGCCCTTCGCCATGGTCGGACACAAAGACGATCGCGGTGTCTTTCTCGCGTCCTGCGGCTGTGAGGGCAGCGAGTAGGCGCTCGAACTGTTCGTCCATCGTCCGGGCGATCACTCGATAGCGAACGTTGAGCGGAGCATCCTTGGCGATCCCTAGACGTTCACGGTTTTCGGTGATGTAGCTCTCGTCAATTTCGCGCCAAGCATGGATGTCAAAGTGGAACGCCCAAAGGAGAAATGGCTCCTGAGCCCGTGGGCTTTCCAGAAAAGCCACCGTGCGGTCACCCACGCCTTGAGCCGTCGCTTGATGAGCCCCATACCCCCAAACCTCGCGTTTGGGGGTATGGTCCACGACAGTTTCCACTTCGTCGAATTCGAAAGTGGGGAGCAATTTTTCTAAGTACGAATGGGCCGACTCCGAAGCGATGAGATGACGATGGGCGCCTGCTTTCTTCGCCAACCGCAAGAGATCACCGTCGTGGTTCTTGTCGATGAAGTAGTTGCCACGAGTGATGGTTGGTAGCGCACGGAGAGTGTCGGAGCCAGTCGAGTAAGCTCGGCGAAAGTCGAGAGCACCTCGTCGGAACTCGTTCAGAGCAGGCATCAACTCTGGGTCGGTCGCAACATCGGCTCGCAAGGTGTCGACGTAGAAGAAGACGATGTTTCGTACCCCTTCGGGGGCAGAGCCCAAGTGATACGTCTCTAGATATCGTGGATCGAGCGTGCGGTCTTTGAGTTCAAATCGCCGGACCAAATGATCGAGTCGCGCCACCCGGAGGCTCTCTCCCCCCGTGATCTGTAGCTCAAGGATCTGGGTGCGCCGCAGAGCGCGCCCAACGAAATACTCATCCACCCAAGCGTGAGCCAAGCGAGCATCCGTCCAAGTCCGCAGGGGTCGATACGAGACAAACGTCAAGCCAAGGACGAGGAGTAAGCTGGCGAGAACACGGTTGAACCAAACAACTCGCGGGACCGTGAGAACGACCACGAATCCTGCAAGTTGAAACGCTCCGATAAACAACCCAAACGCAGAAAATTCAAGGAGGGCATGCAGGTGGTCGTAGAGACCAACGTAGACATGCATGTCGATCCAGAGAGCTCCACATGCGCTCGCGAAAAAAGTGGTAGACAAAATCAACGCACTGCGGCGTCGTCCGGATGCTGCGGCACGGTGGGCTCGCCAAGCGAGGAGCGTACAAGTCGAAACTCCAAGCAAGACGACAAGAAGAAAGACCGGTGGGCCCACTTTGGCCAACCACGTTTGGCTCACTCGTGCACCCGAGAAAGTGGTGATGGAGGCTGGGATGGCGGCAATCGTCGCCATCCCACCAAGCGTGGCGGCACGAACCCAATCTCGACGCCTCGGGGAGAATCGGAGGCGATGACTCAGCTTCTCCCTCAACACGGCGATGCTGGCCCAGATCAGACCGAGGACTGCAGATGGCGCTAGGTAAAGAACGGGCGCCGCCTTCCAATGATTGGCCCAAGAGAAGTCCCAATCCGGTCGAAGGAGACGATCGGCGAACATGATGCCGAGAGCAGCTACCGAAGTGCTCACCACAACTCCGGCTGTCTCGTCTGCCCATCGTAGCCAGCCTCCAGGACGCCGAGAGAGACGATCGGAGCTGCTCGGAGACGGTTCAGGCATAAAGAAGGCGGTGCTCTCACTGGAGCCCAGGGCCAGGATAATCCACGGGGACGACTTCGGTCCAGAAGCTGATTGCGAGTGGCTGTGTCAATGATTTCTCGGGTTCAGCCTAGGGGTGCGTTGACCGTCACCGCCTTGCGCTTCGGTAACGTATTTCGATAAGCCCTCCGGCCCCATGTCGACTGGTTCTGCCGATGGCTTGAATCGTGCTCAACGCACGGCCGTGACGACGCTCAGTGGACCGCTCCTTGTTTTGGCGGGAGCCGGAACGGGAAAGACGCGAGTGATCACATTCCGCATCGCTGAACTCATTCGGTCCGGAATCACTCCTAGCCGGATTCTCGCTGTGACCTTCACCAACAAGGCCGCCAAGGAAATGCGAGAGCGTGCAAGTGCACTGCTCGGCAAGAAACGAAGGAAAAAGCAAAAAGGGCCAGAGATCTCAACGTTTCACTCGCTTTGCGTTCGCATTCTCCGCCGCAACGCAAAAACCCTGGGCTATCCGGACAACTTCACGATCTACGACCGTGGTGATCAGGAGAGTATTGCCCGGGCGGCGCTCAGAGATATCCGCGTGGGAGCACAAACCTTGCGACCTGGAGATCTGATTCACCAGATCAGCACTTGGAAGTCTCAATCAATTGGACCTCAAGAAGCGCAACAGATCTCCGAATCCGATCGCGACATCCTCGCCTCACAGGCGTACGAAAAGTACCAGGCGTCTCTACGAATGTCGGGAGCGATGGACTTTGATGACCTGCTCACCTGCACGGAACAACTCCTCGACGAGCATCCCGAAGTCCGCTTTGCGGAAGCTTCTCGCTTCGACCACCTTTTGATCGACGAGTATCAAGATACAAGCGGCATCCAGTACCGAATTGTCCGCGCGCTCGCTGAACGCCATCGAAACATCTGTGTTGTGGGGGACGATGATCAATCGATTTACGGTTGGCGCGGCGCGGAGGTCGAGCACATTCTCGGGTTCAAGGACCAGTGGCCTGAAGCCAAGGTCGTTCGCCTCGAAGAAAACTATCGCTCCACGGGTTGGATTATTCATTTGGCCAACACGCTGATCGGCCACAACTCTGTGAGGCACGATAAGGTGCTCAAGGCGGCAAAGGCGAGCGGAGATCCGCCCCGCTTCGTCCCATACGAGGACGAGAACCACGAGGCCGAAGCGGTCGTGGCCGAGATCTTCAGAAAGATTAACCGCGAAGGAGAGGAGCGAGTGCCGGCGAGTGATCTGGCGATCCTTTTCCGGACGAATGAGCAGCCTCGCGCTTTTGAGCAAGAAATGCGTCGAGCAGGTGTTCCCTATCGACTCGTTGGTGGTCAAAGCTTCTTTGACCGCAAAGAGATCAAGGATCTCTTGAGCTACCTCCGAATTTTAGCCAACCCGTCAGATGAAGTCTCCCTTCTCCGTGTCATCAACACACCGCCGCGCGGCATCGGTCCAAGTGGTGTCAAAGTGCTGCTGGACGAAGCTGTGTCTCAAGGGGTCCCGCTTTGGCGCGTTCTTGGTGCAGCTGAGGCTCATCCAGATGTGCCCGCAGCTGCTGGTCGAGCCATTGAGCAATTTCGCCAGACGATTGACGAGTTTCGCTCGCGAGTGGGCTCCATTCCACTGTCCGACTTAGTGATCGAGCTGATTGACCGAGTCAACTACAAAGCGGAGCTGGAAAGGCAATACAAGGATCCTGGAGAACAAGAAACGCGATGGAACGCCGTTCAGGAGCTGGTCAACGCGGTGAGCACCTATGAGTCGCGCGATGAGAATCCGTCATTGATTGGATTCCTGGAGGAGTCGTCTCTCAGCGACCGGGATGAGGACAAGGACGACGAGCGGCAGGAACACGCGGTCACGTTGATGACTCTACACAGCGCCAAGGGGCTGGAGTTTCCGGAGGTTTATCTTGTCGGGCTCGAAGAGGGTCTACTTCCACACAAACGGTCGCTTCTAGAAGACGCGAATACGATTCCGGAGGAACGACGGCTCGCTTACGTTGGCGTCACCCGTGCCCAACAAAGGCTGACTCTCAGCTTCTGTAAGAATCGGACGAAGTGGGGAAAACTTCGTCCGCAAATCCCCAGCCGTTTTCTCATGGAGATGCGCGGTGAAACGGAGAAGGCCAAGAATCTAGCCGCTCAATCCGAGGAGGAGTTTGGCAAGGAGCGTGCACGTCTGGACGCTCTTGAAGAGAAAGAAGCTAAGAAATCGAAGAAGAAACGGCGTAAGAAAACGTCCTCCAAGCCCCCAAAGAAAGCCCCAAAAGCCGTCACATCGGAAGAGAGGCGGCCCCCTTCCCCGTCTGAACCGGCTGCTGTTCCCTCGCCAGACTCCCCGCAAAGACAATCCGAGGGGCCGCCACCTCTTAGCAAGACGCCGGCTCGCGAAACGCCAAATTCTGCCAAGACGAGCGAAGCCGACGAATCACCGGCTTCGAAAGCGAACAAGCAACCCCAAGCGGACCTAACCCCGTCGACGCCCTCGCTGCCAGGATCCTCAGAGAAAAAGCGAACGCTCCGCGAAGCTGCTCCGAAGAAGGCAGACGTCGAAACACCGAGATCGGCAAGTCGCCCTCGAGAGGAGACTTCCGACGAGCAGCTTGCCACCCAGGGTCCCCGGGCTGCCAAGAACACTGGCTCGACCCCGAGTCCCGAGAACGAGCCTGAAAAATCGAGCCGAGCTAGCGTTTCTGCTCCGAAACAGAAAGTCAGCAACAAGTTTCAGCAGGTGAGCTTGTTTGGTGACGACGTTATCTAATCAGTCGAAACTGTCGAAGTCGTCGCCGCCACCCTCATCACCGGAATCACCAGAGCCCTCGTCGGCCCCTGGTGATGCCCCTTCGCTTTCCGGGATCTTGAAGCGCAGGGCTAGAAAAGCCGACAGATAGCGGTCTGTTGCCCCCCCCGCTACGCGAGATGGATCCGTTTCAGGTGCGATGGGGTTGAAGTTGAACCCGTACATGCGCGCGTCGACTCCCGCAAGGACGTCCATCACGGGGACTAGGTTCCAGCCGACGTGACCGCCAAAATGAACGCCTGATGCGCTGGCGTTGGGGAACCAGTCGTCGTTCCCCACGTCACCAACACCGAGAACGAGCAAATAGGCTCCCTGGGCGCCTAAGAACAAATTCCCCAAGCTGACCTCCGCTTCTGCACCCAGCTCGACGAAGGAGTAGTTGACGTTGGGAAAAAGAGTGCCGGGTGACCCATCGTCTGAATCAGTCAGAGCAAAACGATGCCCCCCATAGTTCGC
Organism: Epimenia babai; assembly: GCA_011762755.2. Classification (NCBI taxonomy): domain Eukaryota; kingdom Metazoa; phylum Mollusca; class Solenogastres; order Cavibelonia; family Epimeniidae; genus Epimenia; species Epimenia babai. The sequence goes on from WURV02000032.1 coordinate 27,644, forward strand.
CCCAAGACCAAAGGTCACGGCGGAGACGGGGATGCGGCCTCGAAGACCGGCATACCAAAGCATGTGGGATTGGTTGAATGTCTGTTCCGCGCCGGTGTCAGGATCCGTGTAAGCCACTTTCGTGGCGATGCCCATCTCATAGCCACCAGTCAGTCCGATATGAGAGAGCGCACTGTTCGTCATGTGTGCTCCCGGATACCAATGCAGGTTCAAGAACGGCATCGGAGCCGCCGCAAGGTTGTAATCCACGAGAGGCTCAAAGGCGCCGTTCGACAATTGTTCGAGAGTGTCCGTGTAGCGGAAGGCTCGGCTGTAGATACGCGCTCCTACGGTAACGTCGAGGGGAGACGGACGTCCCTCGTCGTCCACTGGTTCCTCAGTGACCTCTTCGTCTAGCGAAATTTCTTCTTCCGGTTCTTCTTCGAGGACAGGCTCAGGTGGCGGCGGGGGAAAGCCTTCAGCCTGTGTGATGAGTTCGAAGTAATCAGCCCCACCCTTTAGGTTGGCTTCGTAGTTCGCAAAGCTTGGTCCTTTGACAGGAGCCTTTCCGACTTGGTGCCCATCTTTGCCGTCATGAACATGGAGCTCAGCACTCCAGCCTTTGCTAAATCGACTGAGTCCCAGGATGACCGCATCGGCTTCCAGACCCATCGCCGCTTCAGCGATTTTGTCCTCCGAGGCTCCGGTTTTGAGTTCCGAACCGTCATCGCTTCCCACAACTTTGAATCGTGGATCCGCTTGGAGCCCCTCCACGATCCAGTTGCGCGCGCTGGTCGTTTTTGCTCCGGAGAGTTCCCCAACGAGAACCTTCATTGGCTCCTCGGTCGGTTCTTGCGCGGATGCTGGTTCCGTTACTGTCAGCGATGCCGCTGCCCCCGCCAAGGCGACTGCAGCCAAAAACGGCTTTCCTAGGAAACGCGCGGTCCAAGCGCGCGCGAAAGCTCGACTCACTGTGCTTCCTCCGTCTCTGTGTTCAGGTCGACCCAATCCAAGCCGGCAGGGACATCCGCAGCTGCGCCGCCAGTCCCAACCATGCCGCCTGTCGCCATTCCGCCAGTTCCATCGGCACCTCCAGTGCCTGCGCCGCCCGTTCCCACAGCGCCACCTGTTGCCATTCCGCCAGTTCCATCGGCACCTCCAGTGCCTGCGCCGTCACCGCCGGTCCCATCGGCACCGCCGGTTCCCGGAGCAGGCGCCCCCGCCCCATTGTCAATCACGCTTTGCATCCAGCTTCGGACGCACGCCATGTCTTGATCGCCGAGAGCCGTCGCAGAGTGCGGAATTGGCATGCCATCACCGCAGACCTGGGTGTTGTTCAACTTGGTCCAAAGCAAGCTCGCGTCCAAATTGGTCGAGTTGATCAATTTCTCTGGAACGTCCGGGCATCCGGAAAGATCTGGATAAGCCGCGTCCACATCGAGCAGCCGCGCCGCAACGCCAGGCGCAATCAGATCGACACCTCCCGAAGGTGGCGCACCATCGCCTGTGCCATGGCAGATTGAGCCTGAACAGCCGTCGACAAAGATCGGAAGAGCGTCGCAAGGGCCCGTGTTGAGATGCTGCTCTGCATCTTCGAGATCAGCACCTCCCGGACAGCCGGTGAGAATAAGACCTACACTGGCCAGGGCAACAAAGGACCAAAGGACACGCCGGGAACTAGATCGGCGAGACTTGTCGTGATGGAGATTCATGGGGAGTTCGATTTTTCCTGGGAAGTCGTTGGGTTCCGGCCCGACGACCTCCGTTGGTTTTAGTGTCGCTGAAAAGAAGAATAGGGTCACATTTCTTCAGGTCCAGCACCCATGTGGGTCAATCGAGGAGATTTACTCACCTGCTCCCGTAACTATCGGATCAGGGTGGAAGCGGACGTGATCTGCATCAAATCGGATCAATGATCCTCCGGAGAGGATCTGTAACTCTCAGTCTCATGAGCGGACCCGCTGATTCCATTTGCAGTTCCTTGGCAAAGGCTGGCCTCGATCTCGTCCATTTTTTCAGACCGAATCTTCTTCAAGGCTTTGGGGCGCCTGCCGATGCCATCGATCGAGCGTCCGCAGCTCTCCTCATCGGAAACACTCGCGCGTTGTGGGAACCATTCGTCTCCAAAAGCAATCCGGTCGATACCGGCCGTAATCATCCCTTAGACGGATATGTTGAGAGGAGCGTGCGAAAATCGTTGACGGTTGCACGGCCGCTTTGGCTTCGCTTTGCGCACGAAATGGAGCCTTCACCAATACCTATCCAACGGATCGCATCAGCGAGTGGTTTCGCCGAGCTTGGCCCTGTCGGCCTGAACATTCATCCTCAGTATGGCCCATGGTTTGCTCTTCGAGCTGTTGCGCTGCTTCCCCTCAGCAGTCAAGCGAGCGAGCGGTCGGAACCCTCACTGTGTGCAACATGCGATCGCCCTTGCCTCGAAGCCTTCCAAGAGGCGGAACGGCATTCGCCGGACGTGCCCGTGACGAGACGCCTCCTTCCAGTACGGGACGCATGCCCTGTGGGCCGTGAATATCGCTACTCAGAGGCTCAAATCGCCTACCACTACGACCGCAACGAGCTGCTCGGCGCGTGAGCTAACTCACTTGAGCGTTTGCTTTGCTGTCTTTCGTGGCTCGCACACCGGAAGCAAGCGCTCTCGGATCTTCTTCGCTTCCGTCAAGAACTCGAAGAGCTTCGTTCAGCGAGAGCAGCTTGGTGCGCACTCGCCCGGAAGCTTCGCCAACAGCTTTCTCATGGGCATCGAGAAGCTTCCAATCCTCTTGAGAAAGATATCGGACGTTCCTTTCGCCGAGAAGGCTCGGGATCCGGGCGGGGTCCCGTTCAGGGCCCACTTGATCGAGATCGGCTTCCATCTTGTCGACCGTACCGACAGCACACCCCTTGTTCGTTCCGATCAATCCGGTTGGGCCGCGCTTGATCCAGCCTGCCACGTAGAGGTTCGGGATCACGGGGCCTTCAGGATGCTCCAACACACGCCCTTCGTCGTTGGGAATCGTTCCTGAATCGTCATGAAATGGCACGCCGGGCATTACCGTCCCGTCATATCCGATGGCGCGAACCACCAGGCCGGCATCGAGATGAGAGAATTCGCCAGTTCCCACAGCGCGCATGCGTCCGCCGGCTGACTCCCGCAGGTCGTTGCGTTCCACGCGAACTTGCGTGACGCGCTCACCCCCTTCGAAACCGACCGGCGACGCACAGAAGTGAAGAATCACTTTTTTCCCATCAGGAAGAGTGTTCGCTCGGGGGAACGCCGAAATGAACTCGCTCTTCTCCGTTGGACGCTTGGATACGTATCCATCGACCCCGAGGGAGACGCCCTCCAGGGTGGCCAATTCACGCACTTCCTTGTTGTCGAAGGCAGCTTGGTTGGGACCTCGCCGAGCAAAGAGAACCACCTCCTCCACGGAGCTGTTTCGCAAGACTTCCAGAGCTGGTTCAGAGATGTCGGTGGGGGCTAGTTCCTCCGGAGCGCGAATGAGAATGCGCGCGACATCGATGGCCACATTCCCCATACCGATGACAATAGCCCTTCGATGATGCAGCGAAGGAGCATGACTAAGAAAATCGGGATGCCCGTTGTACCAGTTGACCAATTCGGTCGCTGACACACTTCCCGCTAATTCTTCACCAGGAATTCCCAACGAGCGAGCTCCGGAGCTGCCCATTGTGATCAGTATCTGATCGTATTCCTGCTTGAGTTGATCGATCGAGAGGTCGACCCCAATACGAACGTTGGCAAAAAGTCGCACATTGGGTTTGTCCAGGATGCGCTGGAAGACGATCTGTGTCTTCTTGATCTTCTGATGGTCTGGAGCGACGCCGTAACGCACGAGCCCAAAAGGAGCGAATTGGGATTCGAACACATCAACCTGGGCCCCTCGCTTCAGCAGCGCGTCGGTTGCATAGAGCCCGGCAGGCCCCGCCCCTACAACTGCGACTCGCCAATTCCGTTCCGCCACTTGAACTCTCTCCATGTTCGCTTCCCGGGTGAAAGCCTATCACGCGGAGGCACACAGAGATGAGGTGCTTGCTCCGGTGTCCCTTGCGATTTGACGCTGGCCTCCTAAGGTTTCAAAGTCTTTTGAAACCTTAGATGACAACGTCACATTCCAGTCCAGGTGTACTTTCAGCGGAAATTGCTGTCGCCGATACGATCGGCAGGCTGATGCAATTCTGGGGATTCAAGCGCCCGATGGGGCGTCTTTGGACCATTCTCTACCTCAGCCCGGAGCCCGTCACGGCGTCTCATCTCGCTGCAGCGCTGAAAATGAGTGCTGGATCCGTCAGCATGAGCCTCTCGGAGCTGGAAAAATGGGGTGCAGTGACACGAACCTGGGTTCCGGGCGATCGTCGTGACTATTTCGCAGCCGAACCAAGCGTATGGAAGCTCGTTCAGAAGGTGGTGCGAGAACGGGAGCTTGAGCTCGTCAAAGACTTCGGCAGCAGTTTAAAAGCGGCTGAATCCGCGATATCGAGCGCCCAGACCAGAGATCACGAGGAAGACGAATCTGCGTTCGAGTACAAACGTGAGCGCTTGTCCCGTTTGGCAAAGCTCAGTCAAGCGGGCGAATCCATCCTCACCGCCTTGGTCGCCGGTAACGCGGTCGATCCAACCGACCTGATTAAGGACCCCGACTGAACGTCATGCAGTCTGTAGCCCAAGAAAACTCAAACTCTCGTCCTCCAAGGCCTCAAGGTGGCTCTGGTGCGATGTTCGACAACATCGCGGATCGTTATGATTTGCTGAACCGCATCATTTCGCTCGGAATTGATCAAAGTTGGCGGCGGAAGACAGTCGACTCCCTTCAGCTCAACCCAGCGAGTCGCGCCCTTGATCTAGCGACGGGAACCGCCGACTTGGCCATCATGTTGTCTCGACGGGCGGGAGGTTGTCAGGTTGTGGGAGTCGATCCTTCGGTCAATATGCTCGAAGTCGGCCGAAAGAAGGTCGACAAGGAGGAGCTCAGCGACAAGATTGAGCTCCTCGAAGGGGACGCACAGTGTCTTGAGTTTGATGACAACTCCTTCGATGGAACGACGATTGCCTTTGGCATCCGAAACGTCCCCGATCGCATTCAAGGGCTTCGGGAGATGGGCCGCGTCACTCGGCCCGGAGGACGTGTCGCGATCCTGGAGCTTTCCGAGCCCCGCGGGGGATTGATGGCACCCCTCGCGCGCTTTCATGTTCATACCTTGGTCCCTTGGGTGGGCTCTCTTCTGAGTGGCGCCAAGGAGTACCGCTATCTCCAGAAGTCCATCGAAGCTTTTCCTTCCGCTGAAGAGTTCGCCGCCACGATGCGCGAGGCGGGACTTGAGGTTCTTGACGTCATTCCCCTCACCTTCGGCGTGGCTCACCTTTACGTCGCCACTCCCCTCTGATCCCAACCCATGACCCCCGATGATCGCACGATTTTGCTGAGCACCCTCCGCGCAGGGCTTGAGCGATCACTGATGGGCGCTACTGAAGACCAGTGGATTGCCTTTGCGACGCCGGTTCCAGCGGGTCATGCCAACGCGCTGACCGACGGCAACTTCGACCAAGAGAGCGTTTTTTTCTGCTCTGGTGAAGGTTCCAACGTCACCGATCACGGACAGCCTTCTTACGCTTATGTTGGGGCAGGCGCGCTAGCAAGCCGACGGTTCGAGGGTGCGGCGCGCTTCGCTGATGCTGAACTATTCATCAAAAACGTGTTTGCTCAGGGACTGATTCCAGCCGCCCTTGTCCCGCATGTGCGGTTCTTTGGTGGAGCTGCTTTTAGCCCTGGACGAGATGGGCACAGCGTTTGCTGGAGTGAGTTTGGTGATGCTCGATTCATCCTTCCGCGGTGCATCTACGTAGATGGAGCGGAGGCGCAACTCATCTGCCTCGCTCACAGACGAGACCTGGATGCGACTATCAGCCTGGCTGAGCAGCTCCTTCATTCGTTGACCATCCCTCCAAGTATTGACCACGCGGTGCTCAAAACCATCGAGCAGCGAGAGAGTGAGGGAACTTCCTCTTGGCATGCGATGGTTGAAGCGATCAAAGGGGAGATTGAAGCTGGGGCCGTTGCCAAGATTGTCGCCGCTCGGCGAATGACACTCGAGCTCTCGGAGGAACCACGCCGCTCAACATTGCTTGCGCGTCTCAACTCCCAAGCGCCACTATGCGCTCGATTTGCACTTCGAGTCGGACAAAAAACCTTCCTCGGCGCAACGCCCGAGCGGCTCATTCGCAAGGAAGGGCGGATGATCGAGACTGAAGCCCTAGCCGGATCAATTTCCACCCAAGGGAAAGGGGCAGCACGCTCGCTCCTTGAGAGTCGGAAGAACCGGGAAGAGCACGCAGTCGTCGTCGACGCCATTCGAGCCGGGCTTGAACCGATGACGGAAGACTTGTCGGTCGCTCCGAAACCGGAGATTCGCCGCTTACGGAAGATTCTCCACCTCCGAACCCCGATCTCCGGACATTTGTCTGCCGATCATCACTTGCTGCGCCTCGTCGCACAGCTGCATCCCACCCCAGCGGTGGGTGGCCTTCCGTCTCGTCCGGCAGTTGAGTTCATTCGTGAACATGAGCAAGCGGAGCGAGGCTGGTACGCGGCGCCGATCGGTTGGGTCGATAGTCGAGGTGACGGGGAGTTCGTCGTTGCTTTACGCTCGGGACTGCTCGCCGAGAACAAGGTTCATCTCTACGCTGGCGCTGGTATCGTGGCTGACTCCGATTCGGACGACGAGTTTGCAGAAACGGAGTTGAAATTGAGCGGTATGTTAGGCGCTCTCGGGCTAACAGCGGGTGGCCAAAGTGTGCGTCCCGAAAACTGAGGACCTCGACGAACGCTACGTTCTCGGCGAGTGGTGCCGTACCGTCGTCGCCGCTTGGATCACAAGCGGAGTGACCGATGTCGTCATTTCCCCAGGATCTAGGAACACGCCGCTCACAACGACTCTCCTTCGGGAAAGGAGCATCGCGACCCATTCGATCATCGATGAGAGAAGCGCGGCTTTCTTCGGCCTCGGGCTTGCGAAATCCGGCGGGCGACGCGTGGCGCTACTCTGCACTTCGGGCTCAGCCGGAGCGCACTACCTTCCGGCGACCATCGAAGCCTACTACTCCCAGGTTTCACTCCTTCTCGTCACAGCCGACCGACCCCCTGAGCTTCAAGACCGCGGCGCACCCCAAACGATTCGCCAACCGGGTATGTTCGGTCATCACGTTCGCGGAACGCTTGAGCTTTCGCCCCCCCAAGAAACTGTGGAGGCGCACCAGGATGGTGCGCAATCGATTGCATCCCTGATCGCGCAGAGTGAATTTCCCGTACGAGGTCCTGTTCATCTCAACGTTCCCTTTCGGAAGCCGCTAGAACCTCGCGGTGCGAACACCGAACACGAGCGCCAACTGACGAGCTCGTACGAAGCAGCTCGTCATGCCATCCCCCCGATCGCTCACCGCGCCTATCCGCCCCGTCCTCGTGAACTAGAAGAGCTCGCAGCGGCGCTGCTCGGGAGTCGGAGGCCGCTCCTGACGCTCGGTCCCTGCCCAGCGGAGCTCATGATCGCAGCGAGATCCTTGGCACGAAACATCGGTGTTCCGCTCCTGACTGAGTTTGGCTGCGGCCGCCCAAACGGTCTCTTCGAGTTCCGGAGCGAGCTGTTGTCGAGCCACTCGGCGCCTGACCTCATGATTCATTTCGGGCCACCGATCGTTTCCAGTAACTGGTCTCGCAGCTTGGAAACATGGTCGGGTGATCTTCGTGTCGTCCCAGGAGCGGTGTTTCAGGACCCCACGCGAAGCGCAAAGCAAGTGGTCGTCGGCGACGTTCAATCCGTGATCGACGAGTTGATTCAACTGGATCCTGCCCCTGGGTGGGACGACTACCGGCGTTGGATTGAGGATCAATCGAGTCAAACCCAGAACACGATCCATCATTGGATGACTCAAAAGTCGACTGATCAACGTTCTGAGCCCCGAGCGGTCCTCGAACTTCTACGTGCCCAGCCCGAGGAAAGCTCTCTTCTGATCGCCAACAGCATGTCGCTTCGACTGAGCAGTTGGATGAGCGCCTTACTGGACGAGCCAAAAAGTAAAGAAAGAGCTTTGTTCGTCGCACGAGGAGCGAACGGCATCGACGGAACGCTCGCCTGGGCAACCGGAGTCGTCGAAGGAACCAAACAGCCGGGCTTGCTACTCGTTGGTGACGTGGCCTTTCAACACGATTTGGGAAGTCTTGATGTTCTAGCCCGCAGTCAGGCGCCGTTAGTCGTCGCGATCATCGACAACGGTGGTGGCAGGATTTTTGACCAACTTCCCATTCGTCAAGAAGCGAGCGATGACGAGTTCGCCTACTGGCAGACAACGCCACGAATCAACTTTGAACTAGCCTGTCGGAGTTTCCAGATTCGCTACAACCGGATGACCAGTGTTGATGAAGTGCCTCAATTGCTGAGGGAAGCTTTTTCTCGCACGACACCAACTGTTTTGCACATCTCCGTGGACTCCTCCGCAACGACTCGAATGCTGGCTCATCTGAGTGAAGCGGGGACTGAATGAGCTACGTTTGTCTTCACGGATTTACCGGCACTCCAGATGCTTTTTTGCCTTTGGGACTTGAGACGCTTTGGGCTCCGTTTTTAACCGGGCATGGCCCTGATCCTGATCTTCAGTCGAAAACCTTCGACGACGAGGTGGCGAGAATTTCAACCGGGATTCGAAAACGAAGTGTTCGACCCGTACATCTCGTTGCGTATTCGATGGGAGCGCGGCTGGCTCTCGGTCTTCTCGTTAACCACCCCTCAATGTTTTCGCGAGCGACCCTTCTCGGCGTAAACCCCGGGCTCTCCACCGAAGAAGCACGACAAGATCGGCTTGGATGGGAGGCTCGATGGATCGACATCTTGGAACAGGATGGGCTTGCCGTTTTCGAGCATCAGTGGCGCTGTCAACCGCTGTTCAAAACACAACACAGTCTCCCTCCGCGCTCTCAAGACGCTCAACGGTCAGCTCGTCTGTCCCACACAGCCGCGGGACTCGTGCACGCTCTGCATGTTCTCGGCTTGGGATCGATGCCGAGCTATTGGGCGCACCTTCAGCGCATCCGTGTTCCCACCACGTTGCTCTATGGAGCGCTGGATGAGAAGTTTGCACGCATTGCTCACGAAGTGGAGGGGCTCGGAAACAGTTTACGGGCAATGGCAATTCCTGATGTAGGGCACAACCCGCTCATCGAGTCGCCTCGCGCCGTACGGGAATGTTTGATGGAGGCGACTTTCCCGTGAGTTCTACCGAAGCGCTTGCGAAGCCGGGTTCTTTCCGAGCTTGGGTTCTAGCCGCACGGCCAGCAACGCTCACGGCAGCGGCTGCCCCCGTGTTGGTTGGAACGGCAATCGCAGCCCACGAGGGGCGTGTCACTTGGCTCCCCATCGTCGCAACTCTGCTCGGAGCCGGGTTTCTTCAAATTGCGAGTAATTTCGCAAACGATGTCTTCGATCACGAGAAAGGCGCCGACACGGAAGAACGATTGGGCCCAACACGCGCCGTTCAAGCCGGGCTGGTCTCGCCTCGTGGAATGAAACGAGGGCTAGCCACCGTTCTAACCCTGGCACTCCTCGTTGGCATCTACCTCACGTGGATCGCTGGCCCGACGATTGTCGTTATCGGTCTTTTGAGCATGGTCAGCGCGGTGGCCTATACAGGGGGGCCTTATCCCCTTGGTTATCACGGTCTTGGGGATCTCTTCGTGATGATCTTCTTCGGCTTCATTGCCGTCGGAGGGACGGTCTTCGTCCATCTTGGAGAAGTTCCGACGTTGGCGTTGATTGCGGGAGGAGTGATGGGGGCTCTCTCGACGAACATCCTCGTCGTGAACAACCTCAGAGACCGACATACTGACGCGGTTGCGGGGAAACGCACTCTTGCGGTACGATTCGGTCGTGCAGGAGCAGAATGGGAGTATGCGCTGATGAATTTGGGCGCCTATTTGACACCACCAACTCTGATGCTCACGGGGGTGACCGGCCCGTGGGTGTTGCTGCCCACCCTTTCGGCCCCGCTCGCTTGGGCGAATTTTCGCGGAATTTGTCACCAAGAAGGAACGGCGCTCAACGTCTATCTGGTGAAGACCGCAAAGCTCCTCTTCGTCTTTGGTTTGCTCTTCGCGATTGGGATCACTCTTTCTGCTGTTCTGCGATGAATCTGTTCTCTCTCACCGCTGCAGCACGGGAAGCCGGAGAGCGTACGGCGTTGCTCATCGATGGTGAACCACTGACATACGCGCAGATCAATCGACGAGCGGACGAGATCCAACTTGAGGGCGCTGCACCTGACCGCCCCATTGCTTTGGTTGCCATTCCACGAGTCGAAGTCCTCATACATCTGTACCGATGTCTCGAAGACGGGGCTCCATTCCTTTTGCTGCATCCTCGAAGCACTCGCGAAAATCGTCGTCTTCTCGCGTCACGCGTCGGCGCGACGGTTCTTATTGACGAGGGAGGGATCCAGCCGCTCGAACCAACCTCCCGTGCTCCTCATCCCCACGCAGATGATCAAGTCCTCGTGCCGACCTCGGGCACAACAGGCGAGCCCAAGCTGGCTGTCTTTGGGCGTCATCAGTTGGCGAGCGCAGTCATGGCTTCCGCCAAAAATCTACCTCTGAACTGGGATTCGAAATGGTTGCTGAGCCTTCCCTATTCTCATGTCGGGGGGCTTTCCGTGATTCTTCGCGCTTTGGCGAATCGTTCGACCGTTGTTTTGGAGAGCTCTCGCTCCTTGGTGTCGGACGGAATGGAGCGCCTCGCTGATCTTGGAGTCACTCATTTGTCGATGGTCCCGACCCAACTTCATCGTCTCGCCCAGGGCCAAATTGCTCCGCCCCTGTCACTGCAAGTAGCACTTGTTGGCGGAGCAGCCACTCCTCTCGGCCTGCGACAAAGAGCACATCAACTGGGCTGGCCGGCGATCTATACCTATGGTCTGACCGAAGCGTGTTCTCAGGTAGCAACGCAAGCCTTCAGCGAGCTATCGAGGCCTTTGAACGATGATTCCGGTCGTCCTCTACCGGGCTACCAGGTGCGGAGGGGGAAGAATGGCACCCTTGCTGTCCAGACTCCGAGCCTGATGACGCGCTATTGGGGGGAGCCTGCGTTTGAACCCAAAGCTTGGTTTCAAACGAGCGACCTCGGTACGATTGATTCGGAGGGGCGCATCACCGTCACCGGGCGTCGCGATCATCTCATCATCAGTGGTGGGGAAAATGTGTCTCCCGAACAGGTGGAAGCGGTCCTTCACGGCGCACCGGAAGTGCGCGATTGTTGCGTCATTGGAGTCGCCGACGCCGAATGGGGCGAACAGGTCATCGCCGTGTTGGTCGGTAATGCCGAGCGAGAAAATGAAGTTTGGCGAGTGGCGAACGAACACTTGGAACCGGCGATGCGACCCAAAGTTCTGCATTGGACCCAAGAGCTTCCCGTTCTGGAGAATGGGAAACTCGACCGTCGTGCAGTCTTGAGCCGTGTAGGAGCTTTGAACGACGGATCTTGACCCTGACTACTCCGGTGCTCCAATCACGCCATGGGTTTTCGGCCTCTAGCTTTCTTCACACTCGCCTTCGCAATTTCCCTCTTTGGGTGCCGTCGAGAACAAGACTCAGCTCGAACTGAGGACAGTACAAACGAGGCTCAAGCGGTCGTCGACGAAGGTTGCCCTCATCAAGTGGACGGAAAATGCATCCACCCTTCGGCAACTCCCCAACCGAAACCACAGAAAGGAACCCAGCTCTACGGATCCGCTCTGGGAGCTAGTCCAGAAGTGAAGCTCACGGAGGTCCTGAAAGAACCCGACCGTTTTCATCAAAAAGACGTGAAGGTTTCCGGCTACGTGAGTCGAGCGTGCTCCCGTAAAGGTTGCTGGATGGAGCTTGCGACTGGCGATTCGCCTGACGCTTCGCGTTGCCGAGTGACCTTCAAAGACTATGGGTTCTTCGTTCCGAAGAACGCCGCGGGGAGCACCGCCACCCTCGAAGGAACGGTTCAGGTAACAGAAGTAAAAAGGGAAGCTGTGAAGCACTATGAGTCAGAAGGAGCAACCTTTGAGAACAAGACGGCGAATGGATCCGCTCGAGAAGTGCGCTTGGTTGCAACAGGCGTGGAGCTGACACGAATCTGAACGCGCCTGTGACGGAAATGAATCGAATCTGGATAGGTCAAGCACTGGCTATTGCTGTCTTTCTCGGCTGCACGCCGGCATCCACAGCGGAGCCCAAGGTGCGTGACGCTGAACGGCCTCGGAAAACCCGAGCCATCAAACCAATTTCGGCACCAACGGAACCGGAGCCGGCGGCAGCGCCCACAATCTCAACTGAAGACACTTCGAGCTCGGAAGATGTGGTCATCACCGATCCCTTTCCCGAGAACCTCACGCTCCATCAGGCAGAAGAGACGACGATCTCTGGAGATCGCAACCTCCGTGTCGCTCACGCGGAGGAAAACGTGCATCACGCCATCGTCTATCTGCACGGAATGTGCGGCAACCCGAAGGGCGCTGATCCTTGGATCAACCTCGCGACCAAACGAGCAACCGTCATCACGGTGCGCGCCAATGTGCCCTGCCCTGATCGTCCTGGCTACAAATGGCCGAAGGAGGTCGAATTGATCCAAACCAGGATCGATGCAGCCTTGAGTCGAGTCAAAGAGTTACGTGGTGGCCGCCTTAAGACGGATCGAGTTACCCTCATCGGTTACTCCCAAGGAGCGCATCGCGCCGAACGTCTCGTCGCAGCTTATCCCGAGCGATACCCTGATGTCGTCTTGGGGGGACCGCCGACCGAGGCAGAGCCGGAGCTCCTCGAATCGCCTCGATCGGTCGCGATTCTCGGCGGCGAGTTGGAAGACACAACTCATATGGAGCTGGGACACCGCTCACTCGTCGAAGCGGGACGCCGCGCTCGTTTCTTCCTTCTCCCTAAGGCTCATCACGGTGGATACGGTCCAGAAGGTCGCCGGGTGATGGCAGACGTGTTCGAATGGCTCGAGGTCGCTCGCTAGCGCGAGTCCCTACTTGAGATTGCCGCAAGCCATTTGCTTGCCGATCCGGGGAACAGCCGCTGAGCAGCGTGAATCGCCTTGGCGTCCGACCCAACGGTGACAAGCGGCGTTCCTCGGGCGGCGGCTCGAACGATCGCTAGTGCAACCTGCTCCGGCGCAATCCCTTTGCGAGCAAGCAAGTCCTCGATCGCATCTTTCTCCGCTTCTGGGAGACCGGAGTTCTTGGCGATCTCGGTCCGTACTAGTCCAGGGCAGACGGCGCTCACGGTCACACCAGCGTCAGAGAGCTCCCCACGCAAGGACTCCGAGAGCCCAATGACCGCATGTTTGCTCGTGCTGTAAGCAGAGAGCCGAGAGAAGCCCACGAGTCCCGACGCGGATGCGACGTTGACAACCGCGCCTGCTCCTCGCTCCACCATCGGAGGGACGAAGAGCTTGGTTGCGTGGAGAACTCCCCAGAAATTCACATCGAAGACCTCGTGCCAATCCTCGAAGGTGGAGTCATCAAACCCGCCAGTTCGAAGGATGCCAGCGTTGTTAATTAAAACGTCAACGACGCCTACTTGATCGTGGACCCAATCAGCGAATCGCTCCATTGGGGGCCGCAACGCCACGTCCACGGCATAGGTCAAGACTTCCGCCCCAGCTCGACGAAGAGCCTCGCCGAGCTGATCGACGTGGTCTTGGTTGATGTCACAGAGAATCAGACGCGCACCTTCCGCTTGAAGTACCTCAGCTGCTGCTTTCCCAATCCCCGACGCAGCACCCGTGATCAGGCACCACTTCCCCAAAAGGTCAGCCATCACGTCCCCTTTCGCACAGCGGATCGGCGCGTCTTGGGCGCAACCTTTCCGGCTTTCTTCACCGTCTTACGACCCGCCTTTGCGACACTTCGTTGAGTGGTCTTTCGAGCAACGGAAGCCTTCGTTTTCCCGGCCTCCTTGGTTCCAAGGTTTTTCTTGGCGACCTTTTTCGTCGTCTTCTTCGCTGTCGTCTTCTTCGCTGTCGTTTTTTTCTTGGTCGCCTTCTTGGTCGAGGCAGTCTTTTTGGCCTTGGCGGAGCGCATCATCGAACGACCACTAGCTTGGGCTCGTTTCTCCCAAATTCCAGCCATTGCCTCCAACTCCCCCAGAAGCCCTCGATTCGACTCTCGCCAATAGTCTGCGTGAGCGTTGGGTGCTCCGACCCAACACGTGACGGTGCGCTTCCGGAGATTGGCCGGGATAGCACGCATCATGTCCTCGTCCGTCCGATCGTCACCGGCGCAGAAAATGAAATCCGCGCGAGGATGGCGCTCGAGAAGATGTCCAACAGCGCTGCCCTTGGTCACATGCTCGTGGCGAACCTCAATGACCCGGTTTCCTCGGAGAACCTTATACGGTCGCCGTTTGAGCAGATCCTCTAGGCGAGTGAGAAGCTCCTTCGCCTGAAACTGGCTATACTCCGGATCGGCAGCACGCGAATGCCACGCGATAGCGGCCTGTTTGACCTCAATGGAGCTACCGGGAGTTCGTGACACGAACTCTTCGAAGAGAGGCTTCACCAGGCGTGTTAGTGCGCTTCCGCTCACGTTACGTCGACCTTGCCAATCGCCGCCTGGAAGTTTGAGCGCGAGCCCATGCTCGCACACGAGACCAACATCCAAATGGCCAAGCCATTCTCCCAGCGTTTTGCCGTCCCGACCACTGACGACATACACATCTGCGACTCGGCTCAGACGCTCCAGCACTCGTAAGATTCGTCGATCAGGAACGGCTTCCTTGGGGTTAATGACGTAGGAGCGAAGAGTCCCGTCGTAGTCGAGGAAGATGAGTGGACGTTTGGCACCATCGATCAACTTTCGAACTGGAGCTTGTTTCACGTGGAGAGTTTTTGCCTGACGACTCCGATCGCCGCTGAACCCTTCAAGCTTCTCGAGAAACATTTCCGCCCAACGAGCGCTTGTGTTTTCCTCCACGAAGCGTTGCATATGCGAAAACGCCTCGATGTGGGGAGCGTCATCTTCCAAGGCGTCGGCCAGCACGTTCGCCACTTGATGAGTGTTGAACGGGTTCACGAGACGGGAACCTGGGAGACAGTGGGCAGCTCCACAGAACTCGCTCAAGATAAGCGAACCGCCCAACCCACGTCTTGCAGCGACGTATTCAAGAGCCACAAGGTTCATGCCATCACGAACTGGTGTGATAAGCGCAATGGCAGACGACCGATACAACCCAGACAAGCGTGCGCGCTCCACTGCTTGGTTGATGTAAACCACCGGTGTGTGACTCGACGTGGAAAAGGCGCCGTTGATTCGCCCGACGAGTTCGTCGACTTCCCGCTTGAGCTGCTGATACTCCTCCACCCCCGTTCTGCTTGGTGCGGCTACTTGAACGAGAACGACGTTCTCCCGCCACTCGGGATGTTCCTTGAGAAGCTCTTCGAACGCGAGAAGCTTCAAAGGGATCCCCTTCGTGTAGTCCAGACGGTCGACGCCGACGATGAGGCGCTTGCCCGCAAAGGTGCGCTCGAGCTCCGTTTGTTCACGACGGGCGTCCGGAGTGCGTAACAGGTCCCGCACTTCGCGCGGATCGATCCCGATCGGAAGGACTTCGAGGTGCACCGCACGGCTCTGTAGCTGTAAGTGCATCGAATCAGACTCCATCCCGAGGACTCGCAAAGCAGCCGTCCGGAAGTGGCTTACGTATTCGTAAGCGTGAAACCCCACGATGTCCGCTCCGAGAAGCCCACGAAGAAGCTCTTCAGCGACTGGAAGCGTTCGGTAGACATCCGCCGACGGAAACGGAATGTGAAGAAAGAACCCGATCGGGCAACCGAGCCCTTTTTCTCGGAGCATCTGCGGAACTAAGCAAAGCTGGTAGTCGTGAACCCAAATCAGATCGCCAGGCCGCGCCGCCTTGGCGATCGCGTCGGCGTACATCTGATTGACGGCCCGATAGTCCGCCCAGTTCTCCCGGCCAAACGTCGAGCGCTCCGTGAGATTATGAAACAAGGGCCAGAGCATGTCGTTCGAGAACCCTTCATAGAACCCCTCCATGTGCTCTTCAGGGACAAAGACAGGCGACGTTCCATGCTTCGCCAGGTGCCGCGTCACATCCTTACGATCCCCGGGGTTCACGTTGGTCCCAGGCCAGCCAAGCCAAGTAAACTTGCGTTTCTCCCGTACGGCCGCGAGAGCTGTAACGAGACCACCCGTGCTCGGAGTCACCTCCCAATCGCCGTCCGTCCGGCTCAATGTGATGGGGAGTCGGGTGGATGCAACGATCAGTCTGCCAGCCATTTTCGACCCAGTTTTCGCACGCTTTGCGCAAGAAAAACAGCCGAAGTCGTAAACACGCGACGCCAGCTCGTCGGAAGCAAAACAGCACTGAAATTGGCGTGAATCGATTGACAGAACGGCCAGTTCCACGATCGTGGACGGGCTCATGAAACATGCGCTGATCGGAAACTGTACTTTCCAAGCTCTCGTCGATCACGAGGCGAAAATCGACTGGCTTTGTTGGCCTCGCTTTGACTCGAGTCCCGTCTTTGGAGGGATGCTCGACGAAGAGAAGGGCGGGTTCTTCGCCGTGCAGCCGTCGGCGGAACATTGGACCTCGAAACAAGAGTACGTTCCCAACACTAACATCGTCCGAACGACGTTCACGAGCGGTCGGGGGGTCTTCGAGGTCGTCGACTTTGCTCCCAGGTTCCGACAGTTCGCTCGCCATTACAAACCGAACATGTTGGTCCGTCGCGTTCGGCGCATTTCAGGAGAGCCGTTGGTTCGTGTGCAGTGCCGGCCGACTTACGACTACGGTCGCGTCCAACCGGAGGCACGCATGGCCTCGAACCACATCACCTACAACATCCCTGGTGAACATCTTCGTCTGACGACGAACGTTCCGCTGAACTACATCATCGAGGAACGGCAGTTTCTCCTAGAAGATGAGATCTGGTTAGTGCTGACGTGGGGAGACCCTCTAGAAGCTCCCCTTCAGGAAACCGCCGCGAGTTTCCTCGATCGCACACAACACTATTGGGAACGCTGGACCAAGCACACAGCGCTTCCGGGACGATTTCAAAAAGAGGTCGTGCGCTCGGCCCTCACCTTGAAGCTTCACATGTACCAGGACACGGGAGCGATTACGGCGGCGGCGACGACGAGCCTTCCCGAATGGCCCGGTTCAGGACGAAACTGGGACTATCGCTTTTGTTGGCTGCGTGACACTTACTTCACTCTTCGCGCAATGCGCAGGATCGGTCACGTCGACGAACTCGAAGCCTTCATTGGGTTTATCAAGAACATCGCGTCGGCTAACGAAAAGCTCCAGCCCGTCTACGGGATCACCGGAGAAACTGAGCTAACTGAACATATCCTCGACCACCTTGCTGGCTATCAAGGCTCGGGGCCGGTGCGATCGGGCAATGGCGCCTACGAGCAAGTTCAGTTTGATGCCTACGGTGAAGTGATCGGAACGATGGCGCCGTTTTTCCTCGATTTCCGTTTCGAGGATCATCTCACCGAAAACTCGCTTTCGCTTTTGAAACGGCTTTTGCGTCGTATCGACGAAACAATGCTGCTTCCTGACGCAGGGATCTGGGAGATCCGGGACGACAACCGGGTCCACACCTTTTCGCTCCTCTTCCACTGGGTTGGGGCGACCGTAGCGGCTCGGATCGGTGAGGCCCTGCGCGATGATAGTCTCCGAACCCATGCGTTGGACCTCGCGGCACGTGCGAAGAATGTCATCGAAAGCGAGTGCTGGGTGGAAGAAAGAGGCTTCTACGCTGATTCAACGACAAGCAAGAACGAAGACGCCGCATTACTGATGATGATCAACCTTGGGTACTTGAGCCGAGACGATCCTCGTGCGGAAACCCACCTTCGAGCGCTTCAAAAGCGATTGGAAGTAGGAGGACATCTCATGCATCGCTACCTCCATCATGACGGTTTGGGAGAGGACCACGCAGCGACTTTCACTGTGTGCGGCTTTTGGCTCGTGGAAGCTTTGGCTCGACTGGGTCACATCGAAGAAGCGGAAGAGGCGTTCAATAAGATGTTGAGCTACTCGAACCATGTCGGACTGTTCAGCGAAGACATCGATCCCAAGAACGGCAATCAGCTAGGGAACTTTCCGCAAACGTACTCGCACGTCGGGATCATTAACTCGGCCTTCGCGATCTCTCCGCTCCCGCTCGAAGTGGGCGACCCATAAGTTAATTTCCAGATTGCCCAACCGCTATGATCAACATTAGCGATCTGTCGAAACAGTTCGGGCCTCAGCTTCTCTTCGAAGGCGTCACGCTTCAGCTGAACCCCAAGGAACGCTACGGGCTCGTCGGCGCCAATGGCTCCGGAAAGACGACCTTTCTCAAGATTCTCATCGGAGACGAAGGCGCAGACTCCGGTGAAGTGATCTTCGGTTCGCAAGTGCGTCTCGGTGTGCTTCGTCAGGATCAGTTTTCAGCCGACGAGGAGCGCATCGTTGACGTGGCGATGCAAGGAGATCTTGAGGTGTTTCAGGCTCTTCAGGAGCTTGACCAAAGCACGGCAAGCGCGGAGCGAATTGCTGAGCTCACCGATCTGGTCATCCATCGCGACG
The DNA here is from genome assembly GCA_011762755.2 of Epimenia babai. Lineage (NCBI taxonomy): Eukaryota > Metazoa > Mollusca > Solenogastres > Cavibelonia > Epimeniidae > Epimenia > Epimenia babai. The sequence goes on from WURV02000032.1 coordinate 46,249, forward strand.
GCTATACATTGGAGGCTCGCGCTCGCGAAATTCTCGTCGGTCTTGGGATTGCTGCTGACAAACTGGAGCAGCCGGTTGCCTCTCTTTCTGGTGGGTTCAAGCTCCGGGTTCTCCTCGCGCAGGTGCTCGTCGGCCAGCCGGAGGTTTTACTCCTCGACGAGCCCACCAATCACCTCGACATTCTGTCGATTCATTGGCTGGAAGGCTTCCTTCAATCATTTGAAGGCTGCGCAGTGGTGATTTCCCATGACCGTCGTTTTCTCGACCAGGTGGCCACGCGTATTCTCGACGTCGACTACCGACGAATCACGGATTACCCGGGAAACTACACGCAGTTTTTGAAAGCAAAGGAGCTGCGGAGTGAGCAAGCAGAAGCCGAGGCGGAGCGAGCCGAGAAACTCATCGCTGAGAAAAAGGCATTCGTCGAACGGTTTCGAGCGAAAGCCACGAAAGCCAGGCAGGCACAGAGTCGCGTCAAACAGATTGAGAAGATCGAAGTGACGGAAGTCGTGCGAACAACCAGAAGAGCCCCGCTTTTTCGCTTCGAGCAAGTTCGCCGCACAGGTAAAGACGTCCTGGCAACGGAGGAACTAGCGAAGAGCTACGGCTCGCTTCGCGTTCTCCATGACGTATCGTTCGAAGTAAAGCGTGGGGAGAAGATCGCCCTCATCGGTCGCAACGGCATCGGCAAGTCGACGTTGTTGAAAATCCTAGCGGGAGTCTTGGATTCGGATGTTGGATCTTTTGAATGGGGAGTCCACGCCAGACAAGGCTACTTCGCTCAGGATCATCACGAGCTCCTCGACGACCCCAAACAAACTCCGCTTGACTACGTCTGGAACGCAGTACCCAGCGAAACGACGAGCTACGTTCGCGGACAACTGGGGAGAATGCTTTTCTCAGGCGATGAGGTGGAGAAGAAGGTCACAGCTCTTTCCGGGGGCGAAGCCGCGCGGGTGATCTTTGCCAAGATTTCCGTCGGAAAACCCAACATTTTGCTCCTCGATGAGCCCACGAATCACCTCGATCTGGAAGCGATTGAAGCGCTCGCGGAAGCTCTCAACGAATACGAAGGGACGTTGATTTTCGTGTCCCACGACCGGTGGTTCGTTTCTCAGATCGCCGACCGAATCATCGAGCTCAAGGATGATGGTCTGCACGACTTCAGCGGCAAATACGATGAGTATCTGGCAGCTTCCGGCAATGACCATCTCGACGCCGATGCGGTGAGCCTGAAAGCAAGCCGTGAAAAGAAGAAGGCCGATGCAAGCCGACCACCGGCATCCGCTGACGGTGGCCCACCTTCGCGCGATGCCGAGCTCTCGTACGAAGAGCGCAAGCGACGAGCCAACCGCCTCAAAGCTCTGCCCAAGAAACGCGATCAGGTGGTCGCTCAAATCGAGGCTCTGGAGTCGGAAAAAGCCGAAATTCAAGAGCGTTATGCATCCGACGGTTTCTTTACGGAAACCTCCCCCGAGGAAATCGCAAAAATCCAATCTCGCGAACAGGCTATTGAAAGCGAACTACTCCCATTGATGGATTCTTGGGAAGAACTCGAAACTGAACTCGCCGAGCTACAGAGCTAGAGACGAGCGAAGGCGATTACTTCCGAATGTGAACCCAGGTTCCCTGGCCCATCTCGTCGCTAATGTTGATCCCGTGCCACCCAGCCGGCACCGGAGGATCGGTCCAGTTGAAGACGACCCGAGCATCAATCGGCGCCAAGTTCACGCAACCGTGACTGCGTGGGATACCAAAAACGTCGTGCCAGTACGCACCGTGTAGCGCGAACCCCGCCGAAAAATACTGAATCCAAGGAACATCTCGCAGTTCGAACGCAGTGCTTCCACGACGACGAGTGACTCCGTATTCCGGATGTCTCCCCTTCTGGATGTTTGCCCATCGTCGACGATCCATGTCGTCGAGCTTGGTCCCGGCGGCAACGAGCTTCTTCAACCGAGCTGTCTGAGCGACGCCTTCTGCGTCCATGCTCACCTTCCGCGACTTTTTTCCACCTGAGACCGAAGAGTTTTCCTCGGAATCCATCGCTGCAGCGATGTGCTTCGACTTGAGACGAAAATCGCCTAGAGGCGTCGTCAGGTCCTTCTTCGGATCACCAAAACGGTCTCGGCCGCCGGAGATCAAAGTCGCATAGCGGGGTGTTTTCCCGTCATAGAGAGTCAGGGTCTGTTGACCGATCGAGATATCGATCCACTTTTCATTTTTGTTCGCTGGCTCCGGCCAGGCCTGCGGATGATGCACGACTCCAATGTCTGAGTCCTTCAACCAACGCTGCTTGTTGCCTAACGTTTGGTAGTAACGTTTTCCTTCTTTGATCCGTGCTTTGCCCGAAAGCGGCACGATCCCTCGATGAGCCGCCGGCTCGGCGGGTCGCGTCATGTCTCGCCCAGCGATCAACTTGTGCAGCGTCGTCTCCTTCTTGGTGACGAATGCGAACGGAAAGTGCATTTTCGGTGGGATCTCGATCCCATGAAAGGGGGACCCGGTGTCGGGCTTCACTTTCGTGGTGGGAATCAAACGCATATCAACGGTCACGGCAAATCGGCGTTGCAGATCCCCGCTTTGAGTATCGAAGGAGCCAACGAAAGACAGTCCAGTGTGGCGCCGCACACGATCGGCGAAGACTGCATAGTCCGGCACCTCGAAGCCTGAGATGTTGGGGATGGCCCTTCCGCCATCAGCGAGCCAGAAGGGCACCACGTCATTCGGCGTCTTGGAGCCAAAGAGTTCAGCACGACTGAGTGCTAACGAGTCCCGAAATCCTTCCGGATTCTTCAATCCGGGAACAGCGATCCCTCGCTCATCCAGCGGAATATCGTTGGCTCCGAGGATGACCTGTTGCACTTCGGCCTTATGCTCATGAAACCAGTCGATGTGCTCAAGTAAGCCGAATTCGCTTTTGATCTGCTGCTTTTTTGTCGGGATGCGCAAATACTGAGGGGCTGTAGCGCGCACGAAGCCGTAACGATACGGCATCGGTTTGTCGATTTCCGGTCGCAGCGCGGCGGCCTTCACAAGTGGCGACTCAAGATCGGTCGTCGCTTGTTCTGTGCACATGAAACCGATCGGATAGATCCGATACCATTGCCCTTTTTTACAGCCTCGCCCAGGTACAGGCTCCGGGTCCCTGACAACAGTGCCGCCCAGACGAATGTATCCGAGTCGCCGAGCTTGTTCATTCGGCAGCTTGAAGACCGTTGCAGCGACAACCGTACTCGCGAGGAGCGGCGCACCCTCGGGAGGCTTGGTGTTGAGTTCTCCGTGATCGACTTGGATGTTCGACAGAGGCGGTCGCTTGGCTTTGCCTTCTGGCGAGGAGGCGTCGGTTTTCGAGTCAACCGGTGCGCCATCCCCTTCTGCAGTAGGCCCTTGAGCCTTGTCGCAAGAGGCTTCGCAGGCGCTACCCGACAGGGCCAGGAAGACAACCGTGAAGAAAGAGAAGCGTCGACAAATCATGAGGAAGCCCGGCCAGCCACTGCTGACCGCGCACGGCTTAGCGTGACCAGAGCTGAGGTCAACGTGACACGTTAAGCTCGAAGTCAGTTCCGGTGACGGGGCTCACGATCCGAGCTGTCAGCTTCGTGGAGGGAAGGAACCTCTTCTTGGTCGTTCTTTTCCACAGCTCCTTCCACTTCTTCGCCATCGACGACCAAAGCAACGATTTCTTCGGACATCTCTGGGAGACCATTTGGAGAAGCTCCCCGCCCGATCCAGAAGACTTCGGGTACCGGATAGTACTTCGACCGATAGCTTCGCCGCGAGGTATGTCCGTCTTCGTGCTTAATGCGTAGCGTGCTCACGACGTCCATCCCTTGGCTTCCCTTTTGCTTGAGTTTGAAGCCCCCGAGAGGAGCCTCCTCTTTTCGCCAAACCCGACGAGCAAAGGGTTCTCGGTGGGTTACAGAATAGGCGTGCTCCACCTTCACGTCAGGGTCGCGGCCGAGAAGCTCGACGCGAATCTTGTATGTGGACGGAAAGCTGACATGGACAAGGATGGGTTCGTCGAACGGGTTGCGAAGCTGCAAATCAACTTTGCCATCAATGACCGTGGCGTCGAGACCGAGGGGCGCGTAGCCGCTTGGTCGACTGTGGCTTCGACGCCGTACGACCTCCATGTTCCCGTAAACGGCGGCAGCATGAAGCGTCGTGGCAACTTGGCAAACGCCGCCGCCAACGTCCTTCTCCAACTCGTCATTGACGATGACTGGGGCGTCCACAAAGCCTCGCCCGTGGATCCTTCGCCCTACCTGTTGATTGAAGCTGAGAACTTCTCCGGGCAAGACAATCGCACCATCGAGGTACTTTCCCGCGACCTTGATGTTGACCGCACGAGCGCCTGCCTTCCCACGAAAGCTCGTTTCGTAAGAGGCCAACACACGCGTCACATCCACCGGGGCGAGGTCATCCTCAGTAACGCGGGGTCGAGTCCTTTCGAGAACGACGTCGACGCTCGCCGCTTCTTCGATTGATTTCCCCTCAAGTCGAACCAAAGTGGCCTCGACTGAAAGTCGACGACCCGATTGACTCGGAATGATTCGGTGTTCAGCGATGAGCAGTTGAGCATCCGTCGCCTCACGGTCGATTCCCGCGGCGAAGGTCTGAAGTCGGGCTCGCGCTGCCTCCTTGTCGAAAGCGAAAGGCAGCGTGAGAGAATGAACCTCCGCCTCACTCGAAAATCGACGAAGAGCCCAGACGGCCGGATTCTCCGAAAAACTGATGTGTTCTTCGGCAAGCCCTTCAGCCGCAAGGCTCAAGGCTTGGTTCTCATCGAGGCGATACCCCCACTCCCCAGCTGTACCCGTGATCGATTGTTCGTCGGCATGAAGAACGATCTCGTCTCCAAGCTGTTGCTGGGCTCGTAGATGGATCGCTTCTTTCAATCGCTCTACGCCCTCGACGCTATGCGGATCACCAATGGCGTAAACGTAGCCGTCTACCTCGAGGTGAGCGCCCGGTGCCGGGACGAAAGCGATCCAGCCAGCTGCTGCCAAAACAGCCCCGCCGATCAGGCCACCGAAAAGAGACAACCCAGCGTTCACCTCGAAATCTTACCTCTTTGTTGCCTCCGGCCGGCAACTCTCTGCACATTTGACCGCCGGGCCGAGGGAAAATTCACGATTGGATTCCATTGCCATCAGAACCGCCCTTGACCTGAAGAGGTCGAGGTTTAGCTTGGGGCGATGCGACTGACGGTCAACGGGGAACCCCATGACGTTCCGGAGAACGCAACCGTGAGCGCCCTTCTCCGACATCTGGGCCTCGATGGACCAGTCGCGGTGGAACGAAATGCCCAAGTGGTCCCCCGGGCTGATCACGGATCGGTGACTCTCGAATCCAACGATGTGATCGAAATCGTTCACTTCGTTGGCGGTGGTTGAGCGCGCCGGTGCGTCTCCGCTAGCCCGACGTACTTCGTCGCTGTCGCTCGCCCCGCTTTGGCCTCTTCTGCGGAAAGTTCTCGGACCACTTTTGCGGGGCGTCCTAGCACCAGGCTCCGTGGCGGAACTTGGGTGCCAGCTGTAATCAAGCTTCCTGCGCCAACAATCGATTCGGCACCAATTCTGGCATTGTCCATGAGAACGCTCCCCATTCCGACAAGGACCCCCGTCTCGATGATCGCGCCATGAACGACAACCGAATGCCCCACCGACACATCGTCTTCAATCAAGGCATCGGAAATGTCGGTCGTCATGTGAATGCAGCTGAGATCTTGGATGTTCACTCGTTCTCCGATGCGGATCTTTCCTACATCACCTCGCAACACGCAGCCGTACCAAACGCTGGAATTCTCCCCGAGCTCGATGTCGCCCACAATCGATGCAGAGTCGGCCACAAAGACCCCCTTTCCGAGACGCGGATGGTGATCCCCAAAGGGAAGAATCAGGGGCACTAGGCCACCACCGTCAATTGTCGTTTTCCTGTAGTTGTGGCGACGAGAGGAGTGGATGGAGTCACCGGCGCTGGGTGGAGAACCTCCAACGCACGACCCGCCAAGGAGTTCTTGAATGCCTCGTGAATTTTCACCTTCATGAGTGCCCCTACCCCGACGCCGTCCAGGTCCCCACCTTCCTTCAAGTGCACAATCTCATTGCGCTCCGTCCGCCCGCTCCAATCACCAGCTTTGCTGCGCCCGTCTACGAGAACCTCCTCGACTTGACCGACTAGTTGGGCCAAGTGCTCGCTCTTGAGCTCATCGACAACTTCGAAAAGTCGCGCGAGTCGCCTGCTCTTTTCAGCCTCACTCACGTCGTCAGTCAACTTGAGAGCGGGAGTAAACGGGCGTTGCGAGTAGATAAATCCGTAGAGCGCAACAAAGCCGACTCGACGCACCAACTCCAACGTAGCCTCGAAGCCCTCATCTGTTTCGCCCGAAAATCCAACGATCATGTCAGTCGTGATCGTCAGCCCCGGCACGGCTTCTTTGAGCGCGTCCGTTCGCTCGACGTACTCGGCGGCCGAGTAACGTCGGATCATTCTGCGTAGTTGAGCATCGCTCCCGGACTGCACGGGCATGTGGACATGTTTCGTCAGCACCGGCAGCTCTTGGTGAGCTTTGATCAACGCCGTCGTCAGGTGCCGAGGATGCGGGCTCACGTAGCGAAGTCGTAGAAGCTCTGGCACCTCATCTGCGATGCGTCGTAGAAGCCACGGGAACTGGGTCTCATCCTCGGCTGCAATTGCTCCCCGTGTGTGTTTCCAGCGGCAGTCCCCTCCATCCGGAGCGGGTGGCAAGGATCCGCTGGGGTCGCGGTAGCTGTTCACCGTCTGTCCGAGAAGCGTGACTTCTCGGACCCCCGCCGCCACGAAGCGTTTCACCTCTTCGACGATTTCATCCGACGCCCGGTAACGTTCCGGACCTCTCGTGTACGGCACGATGCAGTACGAGCATCGTTCGTTGCACCCCTTCATCACCGTCACATAGGCGCTGGCACCGACTCGCCCTGCAGCGGGCGCAGCCGCCAGAAACGAAGGGTCTTCCACATCGAAAACAGTGCGGACTTGGGGTAGCCCTCCGGTCTCTACTTGAGCGAGGAGACTGGGCAGTTCCGGGATGTTGTCCGGGCCGATAATCAAATCGATCTGCGGAAGGCCTTTGAGTAACTTCTCCCCCTCTTGCTGCGCGACGCAACCTGCAACTCCGATGACGAGCTCAGGGCGTTTCTTTTTCAGAACTCCGAGACGGCCCACTTCACTGCGCAGCTTTTGTTCTGCCTTCTCCCGAATGCTGCAGGTGTTGAGGACAACAACATCCGCGTCCTCGGGGCGCACTGCTTCTTGATATCCAGCACCCAGAAGTACCTCTTCCATTCGGGAAGAGTCGTGAGCGTTCATCTGGCAGCCGAAGGTAACTACGCTGAAACTAGGCATATGAGGGTCCGGGTACTGAGCCGAAGGGCCGCGGAAGCTAGCACGCTTGGGCGGGGTCGGGGAGCACGTTGACCCCTAGATCGCGTCTTTCTATCGTCACCCCACTCATGCCTCGCTCATTTCAGACCCTGGCCGAACTTCTCAAGAACTCCGCCGAAGATTATGCGTCTCGCGAGCTGTTCGGAACCAAGAACCCAGACAGCAGCTGGACCTGGTTGCACTATCGAGAGTTCAACGATCTCGTCGGAAAGGCACGGGCGGGCCTTGCTCAATTGGGTATCGAGAAGGGCGATCGGATTGCGATCGTTGCCGACAATCGAGTGGAATGGGCGGTGTTCGCTTTCGCGACCTACACCTTGGGCGCTTGTTACGTCCCCATGTACGAGGCGCAGGAGTCCAAGGACTGGAAGTTCATCATCGGAGATTGCGAAGCAAAGATTGCTGTTGCGGCGACGAACGAGATTCATTCAACGCTCCAGGCGTTCCAATCCGAGCTTCCTTCGCTGACCAAGGTGATTGGCCTCTCGCTTCCGAAGGACCACGACGACAGCTACGATCGATTCCTTCAAGCTGGCGAGGCGAATCCACTCGAACCTGTCGACGTGACGGCTGACGATTTGGCAGCGTTTATTTACACGTCCGGGACCACTGGAAACCCAAAGGGTGTGAAGCTCTCTCATGGGAATCTGAGCACCAACACGGTCGCAGCTGGCTCGCGCTTCACTTTTACGCCTGACGATCGTTCGCTTGCTTTCCTGCCGTGGGCGCACGCCTTTGGGCTCGTTGCTGAACTTTGCACGTTCATCCATGTGGGCGCTTCGATGGCAATCAACGATGAGGTTCCGAACCTGATCAACAACCTGCCCGTGGTAAAGCCGACAGTTCTCGTTGCTGTGCCGCGCATCTTCAACCGGATTTACGATGGCGTGAACAAGCAGATGGCCGAGAAGCCTGGGGCGATCCGGAAGCTCTTTTACTCCGGGGTCGCGGCTGCGACGAAACTGGGGAACGGAGAGAAACTAGGACTTCTTGAAGGTCTCGGCCACTCTCTCGCAGACAAGATCATTTTCAGCAAAGTCCGATTGAAATTCGGAGGACGTTTGCGTTTCGTCGTGAGCGGGAGCGCTGCTTTGAACACCCAAGTGGCCGAGTTCATCGACGCCCTTGGGATTGACGTCTACGAAGGCTACGGCCTCACCGAGACTAGCCCCGTCGTCTCGGTGAATTACGAGGGCAACCGGAAGATTGGAAGCATTGGAAAACCAATCGATGGAGTGAGCGTCAGAATCGACAACGCAGTCACCGATGATCCGGTTAATGGCGAAATCATCGTGTCTGGGCCGAATGTCATGCAGGGCTATCACAACCGCCCGGAAGAGAACGAAGCCGTCTTTTGCAACGATGGGGCGTTTCGAACGGGCGACATGGGCTACGTCGACGACGAGGGCTACCTTTTCATTACCGGTCGAATCAAAGAACAATACAAACTCGAGAACGGTAAGTACGTTGTGCCCTCTCCGCTTGAGGAGGAGTTGAAGCTCTCACCTCTCATCGCCAACGTGATGCTTTACGGCGCCAACCACCCGCACAACGTGGCGCTTGTGGTGCCTGACCTCCCCGCTTTGGAGAGTCTTGCTGCCAAAGAAGGATTTGCGCTTGGTGATGTGCAAACCAACGCCAAAGTTGTCAGCCTGCTTCAAGCGGAACTGGAGAAGTTCTCGGGCTCATTCAAAGGCTACGAGAAACCGCGCAGCGTAACGATCACGACAGAAGACTTCACGACCGACAACGGCATGCTGACCCCTTCGCTCAAGTTAAAGCGCCGAAACGTCCTCGCGAGGTACCAGGAGCAGCTTGAAGCGCTCTATTCCTGATATCGCTCAAGAGTTGACTTAACTAGCTTAAACGCTGGATATACCAAACATTTTCTTCGTTCAGCGAAGGGCTACAGGGGTATTCTTGACATTTCCTATGCAAGAATGCATCCCTCCATCGTGAAGCTGTCCAGCAAAGGAAGATATGCGGTGCGAGCGCTGTTCGACATCGCCTTCTACAACGACGGACAGCCGACGCAGGTTCGAGACATTGCCGAGCGGCAAAATATCCCTCAGCGCTTTCTTGAGCAGATCTTTCAGGACCTCAAGCGAGCCGGCATCGTTGGTTCGAAGCGCGGCCCTCAAGGGGGCTACATGCTGGCCCGCAACGCTGCAGAAATAGCGCTGGGCGAGGTGGTTCGCATCATCGAAGGGCCGGTCGCTCTAGGAGAGGGCACAGCCCAAAGGTCCGTCGGCCAGCGGCTCGACCCCAACCTCACTGACGGTCAACGGGCAACGGATAGTGTCTTTGACGAACTCTCCGCTCAAATTGCCGATTGTCTCGATCAAGTCAGTATCGCAGACGTTTGCACGAAGGCGGACGCCCTCGGCATCCGACGGCCCGGGTCCGAAGGCTACGTTTATTCGATCTAGCCCGCTGACCCTTCTCCTCCCCGAAACTGGACATGACCCATCAAGCTCCATCCGGCGATTCGAAGCCACATCCTCAAGATCTCATCTATGAAGATCTGACTGAGCTGATCCACGACACGCCGCTTCTCAGAATCAATCGGCTGGCGGAAGACACTCCTCGAGGCACCGTGTTCGCGAAGATGGAGTCGGCGAACCCCGGTGGTTCCGTGAAGGATCGCATCGCACTTTCGATGATCGAAGCTGCTGAAGAAACCGGAAAGCTGTCGGCAGGCGGAACTGTGATCGAGCCGACTAGCGGCAACACTGGCGTCGGTTTGGCTTTGGTTTGTCGTCGCCGCGGCTACCGGTGCGTGCTGACGATGCCGGAAAGCATGAGTCTCGAACGTCGCCAGCTGCTCGCCGCTTATGGAGCGGAAGTGGTGTTGACACCGGCCGAACGTCAAATGGAGGGCGCTGTCGAAAAAGCGGAGGAGCTGGGTCGCCAGATCAGCGGAGCGTTTCTGCCTCGCCAGTTTGACAACGGCCACAATCCCCACGTTCACTATGCAAGGACCGCAGAGGAGATCCTCTACACCCTAGGTGACACGAAAGTGGATGCATTCGTCGCAGCTGTTGGCACTGGGGGAACCATCTCCGGCGTGGGCAAGCGACTGAAGGAGGTAAACTCCAACTGTCGGGTGATCGCTGTGGAACCAGAGAGCAGCGCGACGATCTCGCGGGGAGAAAAAGGCCCGTCGAAGATTCAAGGGATCGCTGCTGGCTTCGTACCAGCTAACTACGACCCCGACGTCGTCGACGAAGTGCGCACTGTGACGGACCGAGATGCTTACGACACGAAGCAGCAGTTGGGCACACGCGAAGGAGCCCTCGTGGGGATCTCAGCAGGCGCAAACGTTTTTGTCGCTCTGCAAGTAGCCCGGGAACTTGGTCCCGGTTCCCATGTGGTCACGGTTCTGTGCGATACAGGGGAGCGCTATTTTAGCCTCGACGAATACTTTTCCGGTGACTGATCCAGGCTTCAAAAACAAGTCGGCGCTTGTTGTCGGAATGGGAGGCTTGGGCTGCCCCGCGGCTCTCGCTCTAGCTCGTGCGGGAGTAGGCCAACTCGTGCTCTGTGATGACGACCGAGTAGAGCTCACGAACCTCCATCGCCAAATCCTCTACACGGATGCCGATGTTGGTCGAGACAAGTTGGAGGCTGCACGTGACGCGCTCCAGAAAGAAGGTGCGACCGACGTACGGCTTGAGCGGAGACGTTTACTTCCCGAAAACGCGAGTGAATTGGTGAAGAACGTCGATATCGTTCTCGAAGGGGCTGACAACTTTGCCACCAAGTTCCTCGCTGCTGACGCCTGTTACTTGTCTGCAACTCCAGTCATTCACGGTGCAGCTGTACGTTGGCGCGGCACGGCATGGAGCGTTGGCCCCACCGGCAAGCCATGTTACCGCTGCCTCTTCGAAGACTTGCTCCCTGACGACCAGGCTCCGAACTGCAGCGAAGCAGGCGTCTTTGGTCCTGTTGTCGGAATCGTGGGAGCACTTATGGCTGACCTTGCTCTCGATGTGCTCCAGGGGACCGTCGAACGCCGAGGCACCATCTTCAACGTCGATGGAAAGAAGCAAGAAGTTCGTGCTGTTTCCGTTCGTCGTCGATCCACGTGCCCGCTCTGTGGCGAGTCGAGTCCCTTCGGTCGGATCAGCCGCCTTTCCAGAAACTTCTACACATCAACCGGCCCGCTCGAGGCTCGGCTCACTCAACTCAACGCATGAAGGTCGTTGGACCTTCCTGACCTTTAAAAGAGAAAGACAGAACCATGGCAGTCACAGTTCGTATCCCCACTCCCCTTCGTACCTTGACCGGCGGCGCTGAAAGCGTCGAGGTCGAAGCAAAGACCATTCGCGAGATGGTGGAGCAGCTTGAGAGCAACCACGCAGGCATGAAAGAGCGGCTCATGGACGACAAAGGCATCCGCCGCTTCGTGAACCTTTACGTCGGCGAAGAAGACATCCGTTTTCTCGATGGAGAAGCGACCGAGCTCAAGGATGGCGACGAAGTCAGCATCGTCCCGGCTATCGCTGGCGGATCTTGAGAGGACAGGCGGGTGGATCGGTTTGCACGTCAATGCAGCCTCCCGGAGGTAGGACATGAGGGGCAAAGGCTCCTCGGTCAGGCCGTTTTCTGTCCCCATGCAGACTTGTCTGAATGGGGACAGACACTTGCTTGTCGCTATGCCACCGCGGCTGGTTGGGGTGCCGTCGACAGCCGCCCACAAGCCACTCCTCCCCTCCCCTTTTCCGATCTCTTTCGACATGCTGCTTCCAAGACGTTGGGTCTTGCCGCTGGACATGTTCTGAATCTGTCTCTCAGAGAGCTGAGCGGTAGGAATCCGCTTGACTCCTCGGCATCCACACAGGGCAATCAGGAATGAAGCTTCATCGTTCGCGCCGGCTCCTTAACATCCTTGACGGAGTCGGCAACACTCCGCTCCTCAAGCTCAAGAAAGTCACCGCACACGTCCCCAGCGTGGACGTCTACGTCAAACTGGAATTCATGAACCCAGGTGGCTCCGTGAAAGATCGGCCAGCTTTGCGCATGGTGCAGGACGCGATCGACGACGGCAGACTAACACGCGACAAGGTCCTGATTGATGCAACAAGCGGAAACACAGGGGTCGCCTACTCGATGATCGGAGCGGCAATGGGTTATCAAGTGCAGCTCGTCCTCCCCAAGAATGCGTCGAAGGCCCGGAAGGACATCACGCAAGCCTACGGCACCGAGCTCATCTACAGCTCGCCGATGGAAGGGTCTGACGGCGCGATTCGACTCGTTCGCAAGATCGTCAGCGAAAACCCGGATAAGTACTTTTACCCCGATCAGTACTCGAACCCCTCGAACCCCCTGGCGCACTATCATGGTACGGGCCAGGAGATCCTGGACGCAGTTGGCGATCGGATCACTCACTTTGTCGCTGCCTTGGGGACAAGTGGAACTGCGATGGGCACGACACGACGACTGAAGGAGCATCCTCGCAAGATTCATTGTGTCGCCGCAGAGCCCGGAGAGGCCATGCACGGCCTGGAAGGCCTGAAACACATGGAGTCCAGCATCGTTCCCGGGATCTACGACCCGACGACACCAGATGAAATCTTGCCGGTTTCGACCGACGCCGGTTGGGATATGGCGGAAAAAGTCGCTGAAGAAGAAGGGCTCTTTGTGGGACATTCGGGAGGAGCCAACATCGCCGCCGCGGTCCAACTTGCCGAGCGAGCTCACCAAGAGGACGGTGGAGGATGTGTGGTGACGGTCGCCTGTGACCGGGGCGACCGCTATTTTGATCCAGTTCGCTGGGAGAAGAAGTACGAATGGTAGACTTTGAATCAGCCGACGAGGCGCACCCTTGGGTGAAGGGGCACCTTCGCATCGCACGCGAAGCGCTCGACATCATTGAACAGGCAGGTCGGGCAGCTTACGCCCGTGATGAGGAGGCGTGCGGCTATTTAGTAGGACCCTTGACCGACTCGTTGCTCTGCGACGAAGCCGTAGAGCTGGAGAATCTAGCCAACAAATACCACAAGATTGATCCGGAAGGTCATCCGCGGACCGGGCACGACTACTTCAAGATCAACGGGTTGAAGTTCGAGAAAGCCATCGCTGGAGCGAAAGACGCCGACCGAGCCGTCAAAGTGTTTTTTCACTCTCACTTGGACTGCGGGTCGTACTTTTCGGAGGAAGACGCGGCAAGCATGACGATGGGGGGACAAAGTGGTCCGACCTATCAGCTCGCTTACCTCGTGACTGCCGTCGACCAAGGCGAAGTGACCAAGCACCGCTTGTTCATCTGGGAAGAAAATTCGCGGAGTTTCGTCGAGTCACCGTTTGAGGTTACGGAACCTCGTTAATCACTCGGGTATTTGGCGCCCCTCTCTTGGAGCGGTAGGCTCGCTCTCGTGAGGGGAGCAGCTTTTGCGATCGGTTGTTTGCTTGTCAGTCTTCCGAGCGAAGCGCTAGCGCAAGAATCAGCTATTCGGGCAAAGGAGCCGGAGCCCGACGTATGGAGGCAAGGACCATTGGGCTCTCAAGTGACCCGGCTCGCGGATCGCTATTCGAAGCTTGGTCAGGTCACGCGCCTTCGACCTCGGCTCCTGGAGCAAAGGCAGAGCCATTCGATTGTTCTCCCTCGCGCCCTGACAGCAGGCGGCAATGAATCGTGCGTCACAGTGGCAGCGCTGGGGACGCCCAACCTGTCCTTCCTTTTGTTGTTTCAAAACTCAGCTGAAGAGCCTGCTCGTCGAGCTTGGCCAGTTCCTAGCGCCGCCGGAGTGGCTGAGGTGACACGCTGCGGGGCCCGAAAGTCTCTCTTGAGAAATTTGGCACTACGTCTTCGCTCACGTCGTGGAGTCGTCGAGTTTGTCGTTCTTCGCTCCGAACATCCACCACCTCCCATTAGTGAACTCGTCCCGAGTCGAAACGCAGGACCAAGCCTTCCCTCTCCGCAAGTGGGGCGCCGCCCGTGGTTGGCTCCACTCGCCCAAAGAATTGCGCAATTGGAGAGATACAATCGACGAGGAGGTGCGGCACGACTGCAACGCAGTGGATTGAGCGCCAATGACTCGGGACGCGGGAGCGCCGTCGTTCATCTCGACCCAGGGTGCCACCGCCTTGAGCTTCTAGCTCCTACACACCAAGATTCGCCGCCTGACCTCGACGCGAGACTTTTCACGCTCACGCGAGGAAACCAGCTGGTCGAGGACACCGAACATAGCGCCCAAGTTCGACTCGAACATTGCGTGGGCCGTCCAGAACGAGTGCGCGTCGATTTTTCAGGAGCTCGTCCGAAAACCGAGGTGACACTTCTTCACTCAACCTGGTCCCTCCCCGCAGCCTTCCCGGTTGCTTGGGGGCCTCTCTCTCGTGCTCGACTCGCTCAGGCGGCGTGGCTCGACGACTTGACCCAGTTTCGACAGACTCCCGTCTTCTCGTCCTTGGGCGTGCGTGGAACGACGAAGATCGCTCTACCGACTGCTCCAAGCGGCTGTTACATCGCGGTGATGGCTCCCATTAGGGGTGATGTGAGTTCGATCGCTCTTGGTGTCGCGGTCGGCCCGCGCAGTGGCCAGACGCACGCGCTAGCCGGGGCCGGGGTCACCCTGAGCTTTTGTTCCGACGGTGACGAAAGAGCGGATTTGGAGGTTCAGGCACTTGGTTCCAGCCTCGCTTGGATCCTCGGAGTTTGGAGCGTTGGGGGTTACGCACAATGAGCCGAGTTCTCGTTCTGCTCGCGGTAGCGATGTTCGGCTGTACCCCGCAGCCACGCCCCATTCCAGCGAGTTCCCCGTCGGGGAAGGTGAAGGTGCAAAGTGAGCAAGAACAAGGGGCTCGCTATCTTCGCGATCCAGCACGAGCGGCTCAAGCGTCCGGAGCAAGCGAATTGAAGATTCTCAATTTCGGGGCTGCGACGCTCGGCGATCGAGTCGAAGGGCTCGTTTTCGTTCCCCAGAACACTTGCGCGCTCTTCCTCGCACGGGCAACCGACGGTGTGGAAGATCTCGATCTCCACCTCTACGGGGATGATGGGACCCAGTTTGGAGTCGACGAATCCCCAGACGACCTTCCAACTCTTCTCCTCTGCCCTGAGCAACCCACACGTTTGTTTGCTTCCGCTCGTGTCGCTCAAGGACACGGACTCGTAGCGCTGGGCGTTCAAACCGTTCGACCTCGAGCTGCCTCAGCAGTGGCGAAATCGGTGGGTGCACGGAACTTTTCCAACGAGGCCCGGAAGCTGAACGAACCCTGGCCCGGTCTTTCCCGATCGATGCGCGAGCGCCGCCAGGACCTGGGGGGACGATGGATTGACCGGCGTCGAGTCGCTCTACCAGTTGATGCGCGCGTTCCGACCCATTTGACCGTGGAGGTCCCCAAACAACGCTGCGTCGATGCACTTTTTCTTCCCGGCCCGGACCTCTCTCAACTTCAAGTCTCTGCTCTGGACGCCCAGGGACGTGTCTTCGTTCGAGCTCAAGCTCGGGGACGAGAGCGCTCACTCGTCCTTTGCGCCGCGAAGCACTCGCAAATGGTCACGCTCGACATTCGACCTTACGCCGGTCGCGGCTTGACCGTTGCAGCCGTCAGTGTGAGCGAGGGGCCTCCAGAGCATCTCGACCCAGATCCCGAGGTTCATCTCCACCACCTAGATTCCACGTCGGAGCCACCAGAACTCGATACTCTCCCGCCCCCAACCCGCCACCACATGTTGACGGGCACGCGCGGCCAAATCACGTCATGGGAGTTTCCGCTCAAAGGATGCTCACGATTGGACTTGTCTCCCGCGAAAGAGCTTCTCGATTATTCGGTCGAGCTCTGGAATCAACAAGGGACTCTCATCGGACAGGCTCAAGGAAGAGGTGCGCGAACATTGTTCGCCTGTGCTTCCGGTCCTGTAAGGCTGGATCTTGAGCCGCGCGGACGCTCGGGGAAGCTCAGGATCGACTTTCGCGACGCACAAGCTCCTCCGGGGGCTCTCGACCTTCCGTTAGCGACCGGGAGATTACTCGCCGAGGGACGGGAAGCCGGCTTGATCGCAAAGCCGGAAGACGCAGGACGCATGAACCGCGTCGACCTTCGAGATACCAAGCTGACGCGGATCCCGTTAAGCATTCCAGCTGCCCATTGCCGTACACTCTTTGTTGCGGGAGGACACAAGACGTGGGGCTTGGAGGGCCGGGCCCTCGAGACGAAGACGGGCCTTGAGCTCGACCGAGCCTATGGGCGCCACTCGTTGACACTACGAGCTTGTGCGCCCCACGGGGGGCATCTCGACGCCCAAATCGAACTTCGCACCACAACGGGTTCTTCACCAGGGCTCTGGGCGAGCCACCAGCATAGATTAAAGCCCTAGCGAAGGCGGCGCTTCACCGAACGCAGTGCGCGCTGTGACTGACTGTTCCGTCACGAGAAATGACCACGTGTCCATCTTCGCTCGCACATTCGCCATCAACGACGATCTGATAACCGTCAGCGATCTGTTTGATCGCCTCGCAACTCACCGCCCAGCCTTCACTCCAAGCCATCACGGCAGCTTCGTTCGCGGTGTCGATCGAACCGAGGACGTCTCGCATCGCGCGGTAGTCGAGTGGTCCACCTACATCGTCGATGCGTACATACAGGGCATGAGGCACCTCATCATCCGCCGTATAGAAGCCTACGAGCGGGCGTTCGAACGAAGCCAGACACAGTTCTTCGGACGCCTCGTCGGGGCAAAGCGCACCCTCGTTTTCAACAACAGAGAGAACCCGATGTTCGTCGTCCAAGCGAATTAAGGCGATCGCTTGGAGTTCGACCGCCGGATTCAAACCAGCTACGAGGCTGGCTCCCTTCGCACCAGCGAGACAGGAAGGCAGTCCAGCTTCTGGGGGCCCGTCTTCGCTCCGGCCGGAGCACGCCACCGACGTTGTGATCGCCGTCAGCAGGGCAAATGACGCTGGGAATGAGAATTCATGACGATCCATTGGGACCCTTGTCCGGTTGTGACAGACTCCCAGCTTCTTGAGGGAGATGGAACCACCCGTCGCAAAGGCGACGCCACCCGCCAAACCATCGCTCGGCGTGTTGCGCTACCTGGGAGCAGTGGCCGAGGCGAGCCGCCCCCATTTTTTTGCATTCCCCATCGGGGGAGTTCTAGCGGGAATGGCAGCAACGGGCACTGAAGTGCCCATCTTACGTGTAGCACTCGGTGCGTTGATCGCTGGCGGAGGCTGGGGAGCGGGTCAGTTGCTGAACGATGTGTTGGACCGCGAAGCCGATGCCGTCGATGCTCCGCACCGACCGGCGGTACGCGGTTTGCTCCCCGCCCGACTGACGATCACAGTTGCACTTCTCTTCGGGCTTTCACTGCTGGGGATCCTCACGCATCTCACCCCGCAGGGATGGGTCCTGGGAATCATGTCGATGGCTCTGATCCTCACTTACAACCGCCTCAAGGCTGTGCCGTTAGGCGGCAACCTCTCTCACGGCGTTTTGCTTTCCGTAGCGGCGTTGATCGGCAGTGCGATTGCAAAGCCAGACTCATCTCTCGTCGCCTTGGTTACGTCCCATTGGGTGACGTACCTTCTTGTCGGAAGTTGGGCGGCACTCTACCTCCAGGCGAACTACGAAAAAGACATCGTGGGCGACGAGGTCGGGGGTTACCGAACCCTCGCTCACCTTCTCGGCGTTCGTAGAAGCAGCGTGCTCCGAGGAGCCTTGACTGGCGTATGCGCACTGACGGCTTCTGCCGTATCTGTTAGCCCCCTGGCAAAGATCATTGGGATTACGTCTTCGGTGGCGATCATGGTCGCCGCCGTCGTCATCGCTTATCACGGAACGAGCTCTCGGGCGCTTTCCCTGTACCGCGTCGCTGTCCACGGTGGAACGTTTGGAATGCTCGCCCTAGGAAGCACCGTGGTGTCGGCTTCAACCTTTCTTGGAATGCTCGTTGTCGCGGGAACGCTCACAGAACTCGCTTTCCTTCGAAGCCCGAACCCCTAGCTGGCAGCTCTGACAAAACGACCAAAGGCGACCATTACTTGGTCGCCTTTGGTGATTTCAATCCTTGCGGAGCGGACGGGACTCGAACCCGCGGCCTCCGGCGTGACAGGCCGGCGTTATAACCAACTTAACTACCGCTCCAGATTCCGAGGAATCTCCCTTCAAAAAGGGTCTCTGTGGAAGAGGCCCCCTGTCGGGGGCACGGTTAGTACCATACGAAACCCACCTGACAAGAGGAAAAGTACAGTTATTGCGGGCAGCTGGGGAACCCTACTCCGGCCCCATCTTGGGGGACGGTGTTCGTTTCGGTTCTACCAGACGAGAGGGTCCTGAGGACGGGTTGGAGTCACGGGAGCCCCGACGATTCTTACGCTTTGATTTCGGCGCTCGTTTGCCTGCTTGAGGGTTGGTTTTGAATTCTTCCTCGAGAGACTGACACTTCTTTCCGAACGTTATTCGCCCCGAAATGAAGCGGCTCGACTGTCGAAGAACGATGGCGCATTTCCTCTTGGTAGCGCGTCGACGAACGACATTGTCGATTCTTTTCTTGCTCACCTTAAGGGTAGCCAATGCACGGGCCACATAGCGTCCCCGTTTCACGTACTTCCTCATGAAGGCGGCACTCGGGCGAGGTTTTCCTTCGGCGTCGAGAATCGATCGATGGTTGATGAAGAGCGCCGCGGCCGCCCAAGCAGGCTTTCCCTTTGGGGTCTCCGCCACGATGGGCAAACCAGCGTCAAACGCCTTTGTCAGCAACACTGAGGAGTTCTCTGTTTTTCTCCAAGCCGACTTCTTTTCCCATTCCGATTCATAACGTTCTAGCAGCCCGGAGCCCACCAAAACGAACAATGCAGCCGCTGTAAAAAGAGCCAAGCCACGCCCTTTTTCTCCCGGAACAGAGCCAACGCTCTTTCCCGCCACGAGAACCGAAATGGCATCACCGATGAAGAGGCCGAGAACGACAGCCAACGGTCCAGCCATGGCGAGGAGATAACGCGGGTGAGGCTCCATCCAAGGAGTCAATGGATCAAGTCGACGCACGACAAAGGTCTGTAGAAACACGTAAATGAACAGCGCAAGACCAACCAACTTCGAACGCTTGTCGCGACCGAATGCACTGAGACCAATCCATGCCACCGCTCCTGCGGTCATCGCCTGGATCCAAACCGCGGGCGCCCGAGTGTAGAGAGCGAAAAAATCCCCAACCTCGTGAATACGAGGACCGCGGGCTCCAGCTCCTCCGTGCGAACCCTGCACCACTTCAAGTCGGTTGCCAGCCCCGGTGACGTTCGACAGAAACACCGATTCGATGAGAACGAGCCCGACCACCACGAGCGTCAGAATCCCTGGTACGAGGAGCTTACTTTTGCGTACCCGGTGAACCAGGCAGACAACGAACGATGCCCCCTCGCCCGGCGACTGCAGCGTGGCGTATTTCAACGGCAGCAACCCACCTTTTGCCCCCCCGAACCAAACCAGAAATGCGATCCCTGGAGCGTAGTAGAGGTAGCTCATCTTCGAGCCATAGGCGAAGACGATACCCACCCCGACCGCCAAGAGCGAACACCAGCGACCGGTCAGCGTCTTGGCTTCGCTATAGACGAGCGACCCATAGATCGCGAAAGCCGTGTACATGGGCCCGAAGCTTTCCGGCAGAATCTGGGAGCTGGCTCGGGTCATCGGCTCAAACCCGAGGAGCGCCAGAACGCCAACGGTACCCGCGATCGGACCGCTCAATTTGCGCCCAATCAGGTAAACCCACAGATGAAGGAGAACGGAGGAAACCAGCGGGGCTACGAAATAGGTTGTCGCATCAACACCGAGGAAAAGTTGAGCGACCATCGTCGGCAATACAAGACCGAAGCGTGACGTATGGTGATTCAGCGATTCCGGCCAGTCTCCCCCGAGAACAAAGTTTCTCGCAAACTCCCAAACCTTGAGCGCGTCGCCACCGATCTCGATGCGCTCTAGCTCCAGTAAGCGCTGAAGAAACACGACACTCAAGAGAAGAGCGATTACAGAAAGTTCAGCAGCACCCCACGCTATCGTTCGCCAAGGGAAAGGACGACTTGTCGAGGGAACTACAGCGCTCTCCGACAACGATTGTTTGGGCCCTTCGACGTCCGCTTCAGACATCCTCACTCCAAAAAGAGGCTAGCGAACGCGCCAACAGCCTTCTGCACCACGAGCCTTGCTCGTTCGTTGTCCATCGGAAAATCGTCGGGCAACTCGACTAAAACGACGTGGGGAAAATCATTCTCCACAACGGTTTGCCACGCGGATAGCGTCGTTCTTGGCACCGCCAACACCGTCCCGTCCGTCAACGCCTCTGCTGCAGCAACAGAGGGGTACGTCCCTTTCGCCGGTACTCGTGGTGCGAAAAGGCAGGAGATGTGAGACCAGCGTTCTTGACGGGCTCGTTTGCGAATCGAGCTGGCTGACGTTCTCTTGCCCGCGCCAGATGAGATGGCATCAAGCGGACCTGCAATGTATCGACTTCCAGCTTCACCCCACACCCGATCCACGCGGGTGAGAGCAAGTGGCGCACCATCATGCGTGACTCGGATCGGATCGCCAGGTTCTGGCTCCCGAGTTCCAGACGGCAGAGGGAGAACGAAAGGCTCGCCCCACCAAGGTGTTCCGCTTTCAAGCGCTGCTTCTTTCGCAACCTTGGTCGCCTCCCGCTCACTCATGAAACCACTCACTGGACTGAAGAAACCAGCGCAGACCGCCATGATGTTGGCGGCAACTACGTCATCAACCTCGACAGAAGTACGAGCCGCAGCAAATTCTTCAGCTGGAGCCTCGCGCGCTTCAAAGACTTCACCTCCAAACGGAGGGGGCAGAACGCTCCGATCGACATGAGGGCTGGTGATCAACCCCTTTTCTTCAACAACCGAGACAATCTGTTGCACACACTCTTGAGGAGAGGACTTGTCCGTCTGCACCCGAACTTCTGGATTTTCAGGAGCTTCATAAGGGTCGTCGACCCCAGTGAAGTTCTTGATTTCTCCTGCAAGCGCCCGCTTGTACAAGCCTTTCGGGTCACGTTCGGTCAACACGTCCAACGGACACTCGCAGTACACCTCAAGAAAGTTCTCCGTTTTACTCCGGATCTCCTCTCGAAGCGCTTTGTAAGGACTGATGGCAGCAGTGATCGAACAAGCACCGGAGCGGGCCACCATCCGTGCCACGTAACCGATGCGTCTTACATTCCGATCCCGATCCTCACGGCTGAAACCGAGACCATGAGAGAGATTCTTCCTCACCTCGTCGCCGTCGAGGCATTCGACATGAACTCCTCTCAACGAAAGCTCTTGGGTAAGTAAAGAAGCCAGAGTGCTCTTTCCTGCTCCGCTCAGACCTGTCATCCAAACTACAAATCCGCTCATTTACACTGAATCCTAGCCCAGTTACCAGGCTTTCCCCTCCCATCGCTGAGGTGGAGAGCTCCCAGAGAAGTCACATGTTCTGCCGGTAGAAACAACCATCCAGTGACTGAATTCTGGGAGCGCTGCCCGGTCCTCCAGTCGTGTCCTTGCGTTGAAGGAACTCTTGAGCTACATGCCGCACCCCAAAACAATGCCCAGGTCGGGCTGGAACCAAAAAATGGCAAATTACGCAGTCTGGAATAATCGCCTCCGTCACGAGTGGATCGCCAAGCCCAAGAAGGGCAAGTACCTCAGCAAGCGCAAGCGCGAGCGTGTCGGTTTGGAAGAAGCCCTGGTTCGCAAGGGGGCCAGCGGCTCGGCCGAGGAAGCGGACGCCACGGATCAGGCCGCTGAGGCTTAAGTTAGCGTCTGAAGCCAACCTCACGACCGTGATCGAGCGCATCGCCGGTCTTCTGCAAAAGCGGGAGCTGGAAGCGTCTTCGATCGCGGTTTTTCTTCTTGCCCGGTAGCCCCGCACTAGGCGGTTGTACTAGCCTGCGCGGCGCTGAGTCTCTGCTCAGTCAGTTCCTATGGCGCTCTTCGACTTTCTTTCCACCGCGCTCGCTATCGGTGGCGTTCCAGTACAAGCGTTTCTCGAACACGCGGCTCAGTTCAGTCTTCCTTTGAGCTCTTCAGGCTGGGACCTGACGCTCACCGCCGCCGAGAAGAGCGAACGCTTCGTCGACCTTTTCAAGATCTCCGGCAAGCAGTCGTTCTTTTGGGACGCGAAAGCTTTCCAGAAGAAGAACTGGGTGCAGTTCGTCTTCTACCTCCGCACGGTGCTGTGCCTTCTGGGTGCCTTGCTCCTGATCTACGAAGTTCGCGCGCGTCGAATGGGCGCCGACATCGCCACTCGCCATAAGCGTGTGTTCGCTATCGCTCTGACGGTGATTGCGTTCGGGACCTACTTCGACTTTGGGAACCCAAAAGTCAGGTACAAGGAGTATTACCACCGACACGAACTCTACCACTACTACCTCGGGTCAAAGTACTCTCCGGAACTTGGTTACAAGCTTCTCTACGACTGCACGCTCATTGCAGAGGCAGAGAATGGCCGGAGGGCACAAGTGGCCCGGCGAGAATTTCGCGATCTTCGCGATGATCTGATCAAGCAGGCCAAGGATACGTACATCCTAAAGGAGCCTGAACGCTGCACGAAGAATTTCAGCAAGGCGCGCTGGGAAGCGTTCAAAAAGGATGTCGATTGGTTCTACAACTCGGCTCGCGGCTCCTACTGGGAGCGAATGCAACAGGATCATGGGTACAACCCTCCTCCTGTCTGGACCATGACTGGTAAGGCCATCGCCAACCTCAATCCGGCGGATGGAGACTTCTTCAAAAAGCTTGCAGCGATCGACGTACTGCTCCAAGCGGGGATGTTCGTGCTGCTCTATTGGGCCTTCGGATTTCGCGTAGGCGCTGTCGCCGCGATTTTCTGGGGGTGCAACTCCGCCGCCAACTTCTATTGGACGGGAGGAGCCTTCTTGCGGCAAGACTGGCTATTTCTTCTCGTCGCATCGCTCGCCCTTGCGAGGAAACGGTACTTTGCCCTCTCGGGCGCCGCCCTCATGTGGTGCGGACTCCTACGGATCTTCCCGCTAGCTCTCTTTGGGGGGTGGGCGATGATGGTCATTTTCTACGCCACTCGTCGATTCAATGGCGCCCCTGCCGCAGAAGGAGACGAGAAGCGTGGCGTACTGGGCTACATCCATCCAAGCATGCGCCGCATCATCGCCGGAGCGGCCGTGACACTAGCAGTGCTCTTCCCTCTCAGCGCCGTCTACGTAGGTGGCGATGAGCCGATGAAGCCTTGGGCGCAGTTCTACGATCACATCCAAACCCATGACGCGACGCCTCTCACGAATCACATGGGCCTTCCGACCATCGTCTCCCATAACTGGGACGGTCGAATGCGGTTCACGAGAAACGACAACCTCGACGACGCGTTCCAAGAATGGAAGGAAGGGCGCAACCGGCGTAAGGCCAAGATGAAGCCCGTCCGACTTCTCGTTTTCGCCACACTTTGGCTCTGGATCGGCTGGGCTTTGCACCGTAGCTATCGCTATTGGGTGGCACCTGCGCTCTCTCTGCCGCTCGTGCTCTGTTTGGTGGACCTCACTTGCTATTATTACTCAATGTACATCGCGGCAGCTGTGCTCGCGCTCCCTCGCCGTTCGGTTGGAGTGGGGCTGCTAGCAACTGGTGCGGCAAGCGTCATTCTCCTAGGACGATCGATCGGCTACGCATCGACAAACTTCAGCGGTTTCCACTTCGTGGACGACAACTTCGCCGTGCAAAGCTATCTCTTCGCACTCTTCTCGCTGCTGATGCTCTGGGCCTACTCGCGACCCTTGAATCGAAAGAATTTCCTCAAGTGGTGGGAACCACCAAAGGAAATCGCTACTTCGCGTTCGGAGGCGTGACCGACACGCTCTCGCCACGACCGATAGCAAAGTAACGGAACCCTCGCTTTTTCATCTTCGATGGCTCGTAGAGATTGCGGCCGTCGAAGACGATGGGGGCGTTGAGCTGCGTCTTCATCGCCTCGAAGTCAGGCGCACGAAACGCCTTCCATTCCGTGCAGATGACGAGAGCGTCGGCACCAGCGAGCGCGGCCTCCTTGGTTCCAACGAGTCGGAGATCGTCTCGTGTACCGTAGATGCGTTGGCATTCCTCCATCGCCTCGGGATCATAAGCTTGTACGGTAGCTCCAGCTTCCCAGAGACGCTCCATGAGAACGCGACTCGATGCTTCACGCATGTCGTCCGTATTGGGCTTGAACGACAAGCCCCAAACCCCAATGGTCGCTCCCTTCAAACGCTCGCCAAAGAAGCTCGCCACTCGGTTCGGCAACACCTGCTTTTGCTCTCGGTTGACTTCCTCGACAGACTTGAGAAGTCGGGCGTTGTACGAAACTGCGTCGGAAGTCCGCACGAGCGCCTGGACGTCCTTGGGGAAACAAGAACCACCGTACCCGCATCCTGGGTAGATGAAGTGGTAGCCAATACGCTCATCTGACCCAATCCCGCGGCGCACATTCTCGATGTCTGCCCCGAGGATCTCGGCGAGGTTGGCCATCTCATTCATGAAGGAGATCTTGGTCGCGAGCATGCAGTTTGCTGCATACTTCGTCAGCTCTGCGCTGCGGATGTCCATGACGATCACTCGATCGTGATTGCGGTTGAAGGGCGCGTAAAGCTCCCTCATCCTCTCCGCGACTTCCGCATTCGATGTTCCAACGACAATCCGATCGGGACGCAGGCAGTCGTTCACTGCCGCTCCTTCTTTCAAAAATTCTGGGTTGGAGACCACATCGAAATCGATCGCCACGCCACGCTCGGTGAGCTTCGCTTGAATGGCCTCCCGCACGCGGTCCGCCGTTCCTACTGGCACCGTGCTCTTGTCGATGACGATTTTCGGAGTCTCCATGTGCGTCGCAATGGTTTCTGCGACGGCGAGCACATACTGAAGATCAGCCGATCCGTCTTCATCGGGTGGGGTTCCGACAGCAATGAATTGCAGTTCGCCATGCTTCACTCCTTCTGCTGCATCGGTCGTGAAGCGCAATCGCCTTTGACGGTGGTTCTCTTGAACAATAGGAGCCAAACCGGGCTCATAGATCGGCACTTCACCACGATTGAGCGCGTCGACCTTCGTTTGATCGACATCGACGCACATCACTTCGTGACCGACTTCCGCCAACACTGCGCCCTGAACCAAGCCGACATAGCCGACCCCGAAAACTGTCACCTTCATCTTTTGTGTCCGAGTACCCTAGTGTTCCAAGCGGTTCAAGTGATGGTTGCACAACTATGGGGCCAGGCACCCCTATTTTCCCGTGCTTCCAAATCCCCCAGCACCTCGTTCGGTCGCCGTGAGTCGGTCATATTCCCGCACTGGCAGGTGTACGATAGGACGCGGAATCAGTTGAGCGACGCGAGCAGGCAACTCCAAGTCATCCGCTTCTTTGTCAGTTTTCAGAAGCGGAACGAAGATCTCGCCACGATAGCTACGATCAATGATTCCGACATTGTTTGCCAGGAGATAACCGCGCTTGATGATGGAACTTCGGGGTACGACGTCGAAGTACCATCCCTGAGGAGGCTCAATCACTAGTCCAGTTCCGTAAAGTGTGACGGGGCCGATTGCCTTCTTGATGTACAGGAGAGTCAAATCGTAGCCTGAATCCGACACCCGTTCTTTGGCGGGAACAATGGCTTCTTGTCGGAGACGCTGCACGCGGATCTCGGGGTTCCCCGGCGCCGACGAGTTGAGCGAGGCAACTGAAGTGCACCACGTTTTGAACGTGTTCGCCCACGTCGGTAAACAAGGCGCTCGGGGAGAACTCCCCATCACCGATCCAAGGGCGTCCAAGGCAGCCACCCCGTTCCAGCGATGGCCGTTTGGCACCGTTTCCGGTTGCTGTCCTGTCACTTCGGAAAGCAATTGGACTGCAGCTTCGGGCAGCGCGCTCAGCTGTACTTCAACCTCCCCTCGCTCATCGACCCTCGCGACACCGTGAGCGCAGACGAGTCCGCGTGCTGCATGGTGTTTTCCATCTGCCGGCAAGTCCAAGAGCAGCCGACTGGTTTCTTGGTGAAGCGCCGTGAGCGCCTCAGTAAGCGTTTTCCTTCCCCATCCGCGTGTTGCAAGGAGACTTGCAACGTAGTCCTCGTCCTCGAGAGGTCGATTGAGAGGTACAGCGGTCAGGCCGCAGAGAAATGCATCCCGAGGATCATTGAGATCAAGTTGACTCATCGTTGTTCGTTCTCCGGATGTTCAACCTTGCGCGGCGGCTATCCGGTGGCTTTCGAAAATCTCGTCGGCCATCTCACGAAGCTTCCGGGCTTCCGCTTGAATTTCGCTGTTTGCGTCGTAACCACCGGACTTCGTCACGTAGTTGGAAAATGCCATATACGAGCGGGCAACCTCCACCTCGTTTCCGATCTCTTTGGCGATGGCGATCGAGCGCATGAAGTACTCGACAGCTCGACCTTCATGCTTCGACCCCCAGGCACCAGCTCCCGTCACTTCACCAAGAGTTCGGAGTGCGATCGCGAGGTGAGCTTTGCTCCGAACTTCCGCGAAAAGATCGACGGCAGACCGAACGTGACGACGTGCCAGTTTGAGTTCACCGGCCAGGAGGTAGCTCTTCGCTAAACCGCGTTTGGCTTCGGCGAGTTGCAGCTTGTCGCCGATCTCCTCACAGAGAGTCACGGCCTCGTTGAGGATTCGGACAGCTTCCTCACCTTGCCCCAACCGCTCGAGTGTCTGTCCGATGTGCGTGAGGCATTCGGCAATCCGTGTCCGCTCACCGATTCCGACAAGTATCTCGTGGGCCTCGCGGAAACACTTGAGGGCAGCTTCGAATTGATTTTGATCAATACTCAGCGAGCCAAGAGTGTTGAGACTATCGGCAACACCCACTGGATCATTGATCTCGCGGCGAATCTGCAAAGCAGCTTCCAAAGCTTCTTTTGCATTTGCGGGTCGACCGTGGTCCATCCAGACGAGCCCAATGTTGTTCAAGCTCAGTGCGATCGACCGTCGGTCTCCAATTTCACGACGCATGTCGAGCGCTGTCCGCATCTCCGTCAACGCTTCGTCATAGTCACCGCGCACCCAAAGCAGCTTGCCGACGTCGTCATGGCTCGACGCGACCCCACGTTTGTCGCCCGCAGCGAGGAATAAGGCCCTTGCCGCTTGGAGGTGCTTGTTCGCTTCACTCAGAAAACCAGTCTCGCGATAAAGGCGCCCCATGCGATTGTGGGCGGCTCCTCCCTTCCCCACCAGGTTCATCAAATACGCAATCGCCTGCATTTGGCGAAAGGCCTCCATGGCCTCATCGGTTTTTCCGAGAAGAGCAAGCACGTCGCCATGGTTGTGAAGGGCGTCGATGCGCCGCCGAGCATCATCGTCGCCAAGGAGGAGAAGGCCCTGTGCGTAGTACTCGCTGGCTTTACGAAGAGCGAAGCTCTTGCGAGCTAGATCTCCCGCATCGAGATAGGTGAAGCCAGCGCGGGTGTTGGACCCCGCTTTTTCCAAGTGAAAAGCAAAGCGCGCCATGTACTCTTCTGCGGAACGAGCAGAGGACTTCTGGGCGAACCAGTCAGCAATCGTCTGGTGATAGCGGCGGGTGTGCGCTGCGCTGGTCAGAGCAGCGATCTTCTCGCGCTCGAAGTTGTGCTTGAAGACATACTCGGGTTCATCGGGAAATACGGCGTCTTCAAGTCGCAGCAAATAGTCTCGCTCCACCAAGCGATTGAGGATCTCTTGGAGGCGACGAATATCGGCAGGCTCGTTTTCTTCCCAAAATTCTGGCGCTTGCCGGTCCATACGCCCTAGAGCCACCAACCCACCGAGCCAAAAAACGCTCCCCATCGCCGCTGCATGCTCCAACACGCGGCGCTCGGCACCCGAGAGCGCGGAGATGCGAAGGGCGACGGCATCTTCGACGCTCATCGGCAAGCGAGCCGAGCTCAGGCGCTCGAGATTGACCCGCCATAGACCGTCCGGCTTTCCGGAGTCTTCGAGGACACCCGAGTCGAAATAGGATCGAACCATCTGGGCAATCTGACCAGGATTGCCTCCTGCAGCCCGAACGCCAGCTTCGACCAGATCTTCCGGGACCCCACCTTCGCACCGTCGCAACATGCGCCGGATCATCTCGGTCGCTGTCTGCTGGCCTAAGGGTTCAAGCTCAATGAAGTCGTGCCTTCCGTCTCGAGCTTGCCCCCAAGCCTCACGTTCTGCCAAGAGCTCGCGACCTCCTGCGCAAATCATGAAGATGCGGCCTTCCAGATGTTGAATCAGCGATTCGAGGAGTTCCAGCGAATCGGGATCCGCGAAATGAAGGTCGTCGAACAGGAGCACGAGCGGCTTTCGGGCGGCATCTGCTTCCAGAAACCGTCGTACGACCGCGCGACGCATCCCTTCGGCCTGCCCGGCTTCATCAGCTGCCGCTAACGTGAGCGGGCTCTCTTCGAAAGGAAGCCCAAGAAGCTGCCCGAGGAAAAAGCAAACATCCTCGACGTTGTCATGACCGAGAACTTCCTGCGCGACTTTTCGTACACGACGGGTCGCCTCGGGAACCGGCATCTCATCCGTCACTTCAAATCGGGTGCGGAGCAGCCGAAGAAAGACACCGTAGCTCACGTCCGCTCGTCGAGCGCGCGCGCGATAGACGCCCAGGGCGCCGTTTTTCTTACTGGACAACCAATCCATCAAATCACGGATCAACGTCGTCTTGCCGAGCCCCGGAGCACCAACCAGAGTGATCGACTGAAAGTCCCCACTCTCTTGAACCCGGCCAAAAGTCCCCCGAAGCCGCTCGATCTCCTCATCCCGTCCCAGCAGCGGTTCATCTGCCTCTTGCAGGCGGGGCGGCGCAGCGTCTGTCTCTGCCATCTGGTGGTAGAGCATCCCCCCCGGAGCTCCAGGGTTCAACCCAGCATGCAGTCACACTGCAAATTCAGGGAACCGACCGAAAGTGCTGAGGAGCCTTTCGGGATGCCCCCCATTTGAGGTACTACTGGCGCCCGTTTTTCAGGGAGCCCTTGGGACCCTCCCCAGACCTTTTCCCACGATTTCTCTTCCATTGGCACTCCCTTCAAAGACCCGCTCAGAGCAGCACGAGAGCGAGAAGAAGTCAGTTGGCCGCGGACTCTTCCAGAAGTGCAGCGGTTGCTCGACGATGATGACCGCCGAGGAGCTGAAGCGCGATTGGCACGTTTGCCCGCAATGCGGCTACCACCACCCAATGGGTCCGCGCGACTGGCGCAACCTGCTTCTCGACGACGGTCATCTCGAGCCGTGGGACGAGCATATCTCCACTGGCGATCCGCTTCGGTTCTTCGACGGGAAGGACTACACCGAACGCGTTCGCTTAGCGCGCGAAAAGACTGGGCGTAACGAGGGGATCGAGGTTGGTCACGGGAAACTCAACGGACGACCTGTTGGGTACGGGCTCTATCTTTTTCGCTTCATGGGCGGAAGCATGGGGAGCGTCACCGGGGAGCGAATCACTCGCCTTTTCGAACGCTGCACCGAAATGCGGATGCCAGCGATTCTCCTTCACGCCTCCGGAGGCGCGAGGATGCAAGAGGGTATTCTTAGCTTGATGCAGATGGCGAAAACGGTGTCTGCCCTCCGTCGATTTCGGGACGTCCAGCAGCCGTTCATCAGCATTTGCTTGCATCCGACGACCGGCGGCGTTGCAGCCAGTACGGCCTTCTTGGGAGATGTGAATCTCGTTGAGCCCAACGCATTGATCGGTTTCGCTGGGCCACGGGTCATCGAGGGAACGATTCGGCAAAAACTCCCGGAAGGCTTCCAGCGATCCGAGTTTCTTCTTGATCATGGTATGGTGGACACCATCGCTCCTCGCTCGGAAATGAAGGCTCGAATTGACACCATTCTTCGGCTCCTCGATGGCGGCGTGAAGCGTCGTCTTCCTCCCGCCCAGCAGACGCGTCATGGCTGATTATCAAAAGGCTCTCGAACGCCTCTACGCCCTCATCGGAAAGGGACACCGCCAAGATCTCACCGCGATGAAAGCGGCCTGCGATCGATTGGGGAACCCTGAAAAGTCGTTCTCCTCCGTGCATATCGCCGGTACGAACGGCAAAGGTACAGTCGCTGCGTTCCTCAGCTCGATGCATCGAGCCGGAGGGAAACGGGTGGGGCTTTATACCTCCCCCCACCTGATCCGATACGCTGAACGCATTCGTATCGACGGAGAGATGGTTGATGAAGACCATCTTGCGGCAGTCCTCAACCGGGTGATGGATGAGGCTCCCGACCTCACGTTCTACGAAACGACAACGTTAGCTGCGTTCCTCGTCTTTCAAGAAGCAAAAGTGGAGCGTGCAATCCTGGAGGTTGGCCTCGGGGGGCGCCTAGACGCCACGAACGTCATTCCAACTCCGGAGATGGCGATCATCACCCGCATTGCCTTCGACCATATGGAGGTGCTGGGCAATAACTTAACGGCAATCGCCCGTGAGAAAGCTGCGATCATCAAGGGACCGTGCAAAGTCATCACCGGGAAGCTTCACCCCGAAGCACAAGCGGTTGTGAACGACCGGGTGAAGGAGGTTGGTGCGACCATTTTGCCTCTGGGAAGCCCGGAACCGGTGCCAGGAGCGCCGCTCGCCTACCCTCGCCTGTCGATGATCGGAACGAATCTGGCCGTTGCAGTCACGGCCGGCCGAGAGCTTGGTCTAGACGCCGACTCGCTGTCGCGCGGGATCGAAACGCTCGATTGGCCTGGACGCAACGAGCTTCTCCACCGAAACCGCCAAGAGCTCACGTTGCTCGATTGCGCTCATAATCCAGACGGTGCGGTCACGCTCTCTCACTCGATGGATCCATCGCTGCTCGAAGTGGAATCGCGACGGAACATCGCTCTCGTCTTCGGAACGATTCAAGGCAAGAGCTACAAGGCAATGCTGCAGCGTTTGGAACCCGTGGCCGGTCATCGGATCTACGTCGCCCCACCGGTGCCGAATGCGGAAGACCCACATGAGTTCACGAAGGTGCTCTCAGGAGAAGTGGAGAGCAGCGTAGCAAGTGCTCTTCAACGCGCGCGAACGATCGTAGGCAGCCAGGGTGTCGTCGTCGTGACCGGCTCGTCGTTCCTGGTGGGAGCAGCTCGCGCCGAGCTGCTCAACCTACCAACCGATCCTGCTGTTGCGTTGTAGCGCTTCCCCGGGGATGCTCGGGAGCGATGTCAAAAGCACGAAAATTCTTCGGCACCGATGGCGTGCGCGGTCGCGCCAACGTCGAGCCGATGACACCCGAAATGGCGATGAAGTTGGGCCGCGCCATCACCTTGGTTGCACGCCGTCACGGACGGAAAAGCCCGCGCGTGATCATTGGAAAGGACACCCGCCTCTCCTGTTACATGTTGGAACAAGCGATCGCCGCTGGCGTTTGTGCCATGGGTGGTCGAGT
This sequence comes from Epimenia babai, assembly GCA_011762755.2. Classification (NCBI taxonomy): domain Eukaryota; kingdom Metazoa; phylum Mollusca; class Solenogastres; order Cavibelonia; family Epimeniidae; genus Epimenia; species Epimenia babai. The sequence goes on from WURV02000032.1 coordinate 78,015, forward strand.
GATGCTCTGCGGTCCCATCCCGACTCCAGCGGTAGCCAACCTCACCCATTCAATGCGCGCTGATGCGGGAATCGTGATTAGTGCGAGCCACAACCCGTTCGGCGACAACGGCATCAAAATCTTTGGAGCCGATGGCTTCAAACTTCCAGATGATTCAGAGCTAGAGATCGAAGCCCTTCTCGAGTCCTCGAAGATCGCCAAAGGGCCAACCGGCGCGAACGTCGGCAGCGCGATTCGGATCGATGACGCCGGCGGTCGTTACATCGTCTACGCGAAGAACACATTTCCCGACGACCTCAGCCTCAACGGCCTTCGAGTCGTCGTTGATGCTGCCCACGGGGCCGCTTACAAAGTTGCCCCATGGATTTTCCATGAACTGGGCGCCGACGTCATTCCGCTCGGTGTGCGACCCAACGGACAAAACATCAACCGCAACTGCGGAGCTTTGCATCCAGAACACGTTCAGAAGGAAGTCGTTCGAAAAAAGGCTGATCTGGGGATTGCTCTCGACGGCGATGCTGACCGCGTGATCCTCGTGGACGAGAAGGGTCAAGTCGTCGATGGCGACGCCGTGATGGCTTTGAGCGCGATTCGTATGATTCGAGAGAAGCGCTTGGCGAAGAAGACGTTGGTTGCAACGGTGATGAGCAACATGGGACTTGAACGCGCGCTCCAGGGTGCAGGGGGCAAGCTCATGAGAACGGCCGTTGGCGATCGCTATGTCGTCGAAGCGATGCGGAAACACAAGCTCTCTCTTGGAGGTGAACAGTCTGGTCACTTGATCTTTCTGGACCACGCCACCACGGGGGATGGCTGCGTAGCTGCCCTTCAAATGCTCGCTGCGCTCCAGAGGGAACAACGCCCGATGAGTGAGCTGGCAAAAGTCATGGAGCGAGTTCCACAAGTCCTCGACAGCATCAAGCTGAGCCGACGCGTCCCGATCGCGGAGATGCCGAAACTCACCAAATCGATCGCAGCCGCCGAGAAGTCACTGGGCAAGAAGGGTCGGGTTCTTGTTCGCTGGAGCGGCACTGAACCCAAGCTCCGCTTGATGGCGGAAGGGCCCGATCGCAAAAAGCTCAAGACCATGCTCAAAGAGATGGCTCAAGCCGCAAAGAAAGACGTCGCTTAACAACACCATCTCCCGTCGACGAAGCAGCTTGACGTTGCCAGGCTGCTTGTATCTAGCGCCGAGGAGGATCAGCTTCGTCGTTGCCGGTCCCGGCAAACGGCAGTTCGACCTGACGCAACCCCGGGAGTCGTTTCGCCCGACGTGAATTACGTTGCTCCAAGAGCTCCGCCTCGCGATCCATGTCGGCTTCCATCACTTCCGGGTTGTCCAAAGCAAAAGCCAAAGCGTCGAACACCTTCGCCGGCGAAAGCTGAGGGTACCGCTTCAGAATCTTTTCGATCGGTGTTCCGCTTCGGTAGAAGGCAAACAAGCGACGTACGGGCACACGTGAACCGACCACGTGAGGGCTTCCGCCCAACACCTTCTTGTCCACGCGAACATGGGGGTGCGGAACAAGGACGATCGGTAGAACGGACACGGTGGCTACGGCATTCATAGTGACAACTAGCCACGTACCCGCACAAGCCCCTTTTTGGAAAGAAAGTTGCAGCGTTTGTCAGTTTTCGATGCGGAAAAGGAAACCCTTCGAGAGCATCAAGGGTTTCGTCGCCACCTGACTTGTTGTTCAGTGCGAAGCCAGCCACCAGTCGGCTGTCATCGCCGATGCCGCACCGGACTCGTGAGCGGAGAGTTACGCGCGTTGCGCAAGCTCCGTGTAGATCTTTTCCGCAACCTGGTGAGGAGTCACTCCGTACTCTTCCTGAAGCTTCTGAAACGGCGCAGAGGCGCCAAATGTGTCGACTCCAATTGCGATGCCATCCAAACCAATCAAAGCACGCCAGGGACCAGTCACACCGAGCTCGAAGCTTGCACGCCGGATCCCGGGAGGCAGCACTTCATCCCGCGCCTCCTGAGAAAGCCGAAGAAAGGCTTCAATGCAGGGCATCGAAACGACCCGAATCCTCTTACCCTTCTCGGCAAGGAGTCTTTGAACCTCGACCGCCTCTGAAACCTCGCTTCCTGTGGCAATGAGCACCAGGTCAGGGTTCTCAACGTCAGCAACGACGTAGCCGCCGTTGAGCAAGTCACTGTTCTGAAACCCAGAGGGACGCTCGAGTGCTGGAACTGGGTGCCGTGTCAACGAAATGGCCGTCGGCCCATCTCGACGAGTCATCGCATGAGTCCACGCCGCGGCACACTCCAAGGCGTCTGCGGGTCGCACGACGTCCAGGTTCGGTACCAGGCGCATGCTCCAGAGCTGCTCCACTGGTTGGTGCGTCGGGCCGTCTTCTCCAAGGAAAATGGAATCGTGACTAAACACGTAGACGACCTGTTGATTCATCAAGCCGGCCAAACGCATGGGCGGCTTCATGTAGTCGGAGAAAATCAGAAAGGTGGAGCCAAAGGGAATGAACATTCCTGAAAGCGCCATCCCGTTGATGACCGCTCCCATGCCATGTTCACGGATCCCAAAGTTGAAGTTTCGCCCGCCAAATTTACCAGCCGACACGTCGTCGGACGCTTTGATGCGTGTCTTCACGCTGCCGGCGAGATCGGCTGATCCGCCGACGAGAGCAGGCACCAACTCCGCCACTTTCTGCTCGATTCGACCAGAGTGATTGCGGGTTGCATCCGCCTTTTCTCCAGCCTCGGCAACGAGTTGCTCCAACAAGTCCTCAGGCACCGTTCGTCCAAGCAACACATCGAGCTTCGTCTTCCGCTCTTCGGAAAGATCAGCGACCTTCGCTTGCCACGACTCGTAGGTCGATTGGTTCGCGGCTCGTCTTTCCTTGAAGGCGTCAAAAGCACCCTCCGCGACATGAAATTCTGGCTCCAAGGGCCAACCGGCAGCTTTCTTGGTCGCCTTCACCTCATCTGCGCCAAGCGCCGATCCGTGGCTCGCGGACGTGTCTTGTTTATTCGGGCTTCCGAAGCCGATGTGGGTCTTCGCGATAATGATCGCCGGACAGTCCGCTCGCTTGGCGCGGTTGAGCGCGGCTTGCACCGCATCACGGTCATGCCCGTCAACGGACTGAACGGCCCAACCCAGCCCCTCGAATCGCTGAGCGACGTCCTCTGTGAACGATGCTTCTGCCTTCCCATCAATGGTGACGTTGTTCGCATCGTAGACGACGACCAGGTTGTCCAACTTCAAGTGGCCCGCAATGCTGCAAGCCTCGTACGCCACCCCCTCCATGATGTCACCGTCCGACGCGATCGTGTAAACATTGTAGTCGATCAGTGCATCCGAACCTTCGTTGACGCGGGCCCCGCCCATCTTGGAGGCAACAGCCAAACCAACGGCATTGCTAATGCCTTGACCGAGCGGTCCCGTCGTCGTCTCCACGCCCACTGTGTGACCAAACTCCGGGTGTCCCGGCGTCTTGGACCCCCACTGGCGGAAATCCTTAATGTCATCGAGCGTCACATCGTAGCCGGTGAGGTGGAGCATCGAGTAGATCAACATCGATGCATGCCCACAGGAGAGAATGAAACGATCGCGATTCGCCCAAGACGGATCCTCGGGATGATAGACAAGGTGATTCGCGAAGAGTTCGACAGCGATCCCCGCGAGACCCATGGGAGCGCCGGGGTGACCGCTTTTCGCCTTTTCCACAGCATCAATGCTGAGAAAGCGCACTGTGCGCACGGCCTGTTCGAAAGCGTCGTTGTTTGTGGCGGAAGATTCGGTGTTCGTCACTGGTCTTTGGCAGTTGGTTCCGCCCCCTCTGGGCGGCCTGGGTCTAGCACGACGCCCATCCGAAACAGAGCCCGGATCCCCCACAACAGGCAGGTTTTTTCTGCGCTATTTTTTGGCTTTGAGACGCTCGATCGCGACTCGATGCTCGGAGTAGCTTTCAGAGAAAACGTGTCCCCCCTTTCCGTCAGCGACGAAATAGAGAGCCTGCCCACTTGCGGGATCGAGAACCGCGGAAATGGCCGCTTCCCCGGGGTTGGCGATAGGGCCCGGAGGCAATCCAGCGTGGCGATAGGTGTTGTATCGATTCCCGCCGTCGTCGAGAATCTCCGGGACGACTTCCCCAGTGTAGGCAGCGCATGAAATTGCCTCGAGCGGTTCGATCAGGCACCCATATCCAGCTGTTGGATCGCTCTGTAGTCTACCTCCCGTTTCACCCTCTGGGTGAAGCAGTCGATTGAGAAAAACGCGAGCGACCCGAGCCCGCTCTGCACCAACACCCGTTTCGCGCTCGATGATGGAAGCCAGAATGAGCACATCGTGATCGTCAAACGAAAGGGTGCGGAGATCTTTCTCGCGAGCGCCTTGGTTCTTAAGCCGCTTCAATCGCTTTTTCGTCTCACGAACGAGACGCTTCACGATATCGCGCGGGTCCGTGTCCACTCGAAACTCGTAGGTTGCTGGAAACAGATATCCCTCAGCCGATTCACCGGAGACCTCAACCTCTCGCAAGAGCTTCTGATCAAACACAGCCGCCTGAAATCCAAGCTCTGAGCAAACCTGTTTCTCCTCAAGTCGAACGGCCATCTGTCGATGGCTCCACCCTTCAGGCAGGGTAATTTTGACACTCTCCCGTGACCCGACTCCCGCAAGGCGTTGAAAAAGCTGGCGTGTCGAAAGCCCTCTCGCCAAGAGATGACTTCGAACTTCGAAGTCGCTTCCTGGCGTCATCCAGGTCGCGTAAACGCGCATCAACATCGGATGACTGACCAGCCCTTCCGCTACGAGAGCGTCGACGACCGCCGTTTTGCTCGAGCTCTCCACACGAAAGTGGACGACTTCTCCTTCGGGACCGGGAACTTGACCGGGGGTCAAGGACCATCCAAAAACCGCACCGAGTAGGACAAAAAACACGACGAGCAAGACCCCAAGGAATCGCCACCCTTTCGACGGGCGATTCCGTTGCCTTTTCCTTTTCCTTTTCCTCCTCGACGCTTGAGAGGGACTTCTCGCACGGGTGCCCCTGCTCACGTTGCCGACCGTCTCACGTCCAACCAGCCTTGCAGCAACACGGCGGCAGTCGCGCTATCAATGATTTGGCGTGACGCCTTTTCGCTCCTTCCCGCCGCATGAAGACGCCCTTGTGCTTCCACTGTCGACAGTCTCTCGTCCGTCAACTCGACGCGAACTCCCGTTGTTTCCACGAGTTGTTCAACGAACTTTCGCACACGGCGAGCCGACGCTCCTTCGCTTCCGTCCATGTTCCGCGGAAGGCCGACGAGAAATAGGTCGAGCGATTCCTCTTTCGCCAGAACCCGAAGTTGCCTGAGGGCACGCCCTAGTGGCGCCGCGGGCACGAACGGTCGCGGATGCGCCAACATCCCGAGCTCATCCGCCACAGCCACACCGATTCGCGCTCGACCGTAATCCAGCGCCGCAACCCGAACCGGGCCCTCCGGGGTCAAGATTTCCGCGTCGGACACCAACTCGGCCTACCAGAAGCCAGTCAGAGCTCCGACCCGTTCCTTCAAGCCCGGAAAAAGGGCCAGAACCGGAGATAAGGGCAGGATTTCCGTGCAGAAATCGGTCGTTTGCTTGACCCGCTGCCTGCTGCTTTGCATAAGCCCCCCGGGCCCAACGGCCCGCGCCTTTCGATGACCTTTCGGCCCACCAGAGGGATGTCCGCCTTCCCGCCCCTCGCAAGACTTCTCGCTCGCGCACTTCCCTGGCTCGCACCGCTACTCCTCTTGGTTGTGGTGCCGCGAATCGCGCAAGCGCAGGGCGAGCTTCCAGGAGTCGCGCCGCTCGGCGGCGGCCCTCGCCCACCGACGTCCAACCAACCGCCCCCGCCATCCAACCTTCCAGAAACCCACGCTGCGAGTGGTGGGACTGAGTCGACTCTCCGACAAGGAGACGAACCTTCGCTTCCTCAAGATCCGTTGAAGATCTCGGAGAAGACGATGTCACTCATTGGAACCGATAGCGACGTCGAGTCAATGGGGACGGGCAATGACGCCAAGCGGGAGTTCTATGGACTTTATTACAACGAGAAAGCTGGCGCGTATCGCTACCGAGTCGCATTCCCCGTTTGGGCGGAACGTCGCAAGCCTTCGGCGGTGAAACCGAAGATCGTCGATCGGGCGTCGCTTTTTGGCGGGTTGTACTACAATCGCCGTTCGGCGACTCATCGCGACGACATCCTTTTTCCAGCAGTCTGGAACCTTCAGAACCCCCTCGAACAAAAACGGACGACTGTCGTTGGCCCCTTCGTGAATCGACGCACGAAGTCCGAAACCGATGATTGGCTCTTGCCGCTTTATGCAACGGGAACCCGGGCAGACGGGGGCTATACGATCATTCCCCCGCTCCTGACCTACCGGAACCGCGACATCAAGGGCGGCCTCAACATCTTGGGCCCGGGGTTCTGTAGTTGGAAGGGCGGGCAAAGTTGCGACGTACGCACGGCGCACGACATCAAGCTCGGCGTCGCACCGTTCTACTTCTTTGGACAGAACAAGAAGCGACAATACGAGATCGTTCCGCCCCTCGGGCACTACTACAAGTACGACATTCGCGCGCGGTCTTGGACCAACATCTGGGGGCCCTATTTCCGCCGACACACGGAAAAGCGCGAGATGTTTCACCTCATCCCGCTTTATTTCAGCATCTGGGGAGAAAAGGAGCGACATACGACCGTCGCGCCCCTGTTTCATTACGGTTGGAAGGGGAAGAAGAATCTGCTCGTGACGCCGTTGTTCCTCAACCGCAACGGCGAAAACGGAGAACGTACGTTCGTGACTTGGGGCTACGCTCGCCATCGCGGCGACACTGAGCTCGACATGCTCACGCCGCTCTATTGGAATTACAGAGACCGACGCATCGGACTTGATCGTCATCTCTTCTTCCCATTCTTCTACAGCAACGAATCCCCGCGCGAGTCGACAACTGCAGTCGTACCCTTCTTCTCCTACAAGAAGCGCCACGGTCTGAGTTACTCACTTTGGATCTCACCCCTCTTCAACGTTCAAGAAGGCCCCCAACGCTGGTCGACGGCGCTCCTTCCGTCGTTCTATTTCGGACGGAACGGGCACAGCTCTCATAACGTAGTGGCGCCCGCCTTCTTCGACTTCAAAAATCTCCATTCGAGGACAACCGTCGTCCCTCCCCTCCTTTACGTTCGTCACCGCACCAAAGACACTCTCACGCACGTTCTCGGCAACCTCTATTACAAGGAGCGGAAGTACAAGAACGGAAAAGAGTGGCAGGTACATCTCCTCCCGCTTCTCAGTTATGGGAAGTATCCCAACGGGCACTTCTGGAACTTTCTCTTTGGCCTCGCGGGATACACTCGGCAGGGTCCCATGACCAAAGTCCGTGCCCTCTGGATTCCGATTACACTGAGTCGAGGCTCCGAGACGGCACGCCCTTGAGCTCGGATCTCGCTAATTAAAAGCGCTTTCGTGGATTCCCCGGCCCGCCTCACGTTTGGTACAACTGACTAGATACCTCAATAAGCGCAGAAGGTACGACATGTCATACCTTCTGCGTGACGATCTAGCCTTTTTTCCCTGCGAAAGTGTCGTGCTAAAATTTTGGGCATGACTAAGGGAGCTTCCTTCAGAGAACGTCGTTCTGGTCCGCTGCCGCGGCTTCTCGTTCTGTTGGCTTTGGGTTTGGTCGGCTCGACAGTCGCAACGTCTTGCTTAACGCCCGAAGCAACATTTAGCGACAGCGGGGATGGAGATAACGCTACCGCAGGAGGGGCTTCTGGTGATGGCGACGGTGATGGTGATGGCGACGGCGTTCCTGTCGATCACTGTTCGAACCGGCGGGTCGATGCAGACGAAACGGACACCGATTGCGGCGGTCGCGATTGTGAACCGTGCGAGCTCGGCCGTGCATGCTCCGCAGGAGCAGACTGCATTAACGGGACTTGCACTGAAGGTGTGTGTCAGATGCCGACCTGCACCGACCGCGTGAAGAACATGGGTGAGACGGACGTCGACTGCGGTGGCGACGGATGCCCGCCGTGCGGAGACGGAAGCGTCTGCGAAATGAATGCGGACTGCGAAAGCCTGTCGTGCAAAAGCGGAACTTGCGCTGAGCCAACCTGCGACGACCGCATTCAGAATGGCAATGAGTCCGACGTTGATTGTGGCGGCAACTGCGACCCCTGCGAATCAGGTGGAGGCTGCACGGTCACGGATGATTGCGTTCAACCCCCTGACGAAGATCCCAGTACGACGGTCTGCGAAGATGGCGTTTGCACCCTCCTTTGCGGCACCGGGCTAGGAGACTGCAACCAACTGGCAGGCAACGGCTGTGAGACGAATCTCAACACGGACGCGACGCACTGCGGAGCTTGTGGCGACACCTGCTCACCCGACAACGCGGTCGGCGAGTGTCTGGGCGGCACCTGCCTGATCAAACGCGATGAACCGAACGGCGGCTGTATCGGCAACTGGCTGGACTGCAACTCAATGGATGACGATGGCTGCGAAGCGAACGTCAACAATGATGTCGATCACTGTGGAGCGTGTGATGCGGCGTGTTCTGACGCCAACGGCACGCCAAGTTGTTCTGGTGGCTCCTGCAGCATCTCCTGCGATGATGGGTTTGATGACTGTGACACCAACTCTCGCGACAATGGTTGCGAAGTCGACACAGATTCGAACGCCACTTTCTGTGGTGGCTGCGAACCAGCCAACGATTGCCCCGACGGGACGTCGACCCAATCGCCCTTCTGCGACATGGGCATGTGCGGCCTCACCGACTGTCCCGCAGGTTTCGGCGATTGTGACGGCGACAATACATGCACAGACGACCTCAGTCTGGTCGCCAACTGTGGCGGTTGCGGAACAATCTGTGCCGTTGCCAACGGCACCCCCAACTGTACTAATCCGGGCGCCGGTTATGAATGCGGTATTCTCAGCTGCGCTAGCGGGGGTGGCGCAGCGTGGAACGACTGCGACGATCAGTTAACGGATGCGAAGTCGATACGAACAGCAACAAGTTCCGCTGCGGCGGTTGTCTACCGAGCGACGCCAACTCAGGCGGCGGCGAGGACTGCACGGACATCGAGTCTAACGGTTCGAAGCACGTAACGGCTACCGAGTGTTCCGCAGGCGGGTGCGAGATTGTTGGGTGCGAGACTGGGTTTGCGGACTGCAACGGAGTGTTCTCCGATGGCTGCGAGGTCAACACGGTAACCGACGACGACCATTGCGGGGGGTGCACTTCTGGGCCCACGACCACCTGGGACGGTGGATTCGTCTGTGATGGCCTCTACGACAATGGCTCAGGAACATGCGCAGACAGCACCTGCTCCTTTGATGAATGCGACACCGACTACGGCGATTGCAATGATGACGCGGCGCTTGGCGCCTCTGGTGATGGCTGCGAGGAGTTTCTTGTGGGCAACGATGCCCATTGCGGCGTTTGCGACAACGAATGCATCACCAACGCAGCAACGTCCGGTAATAGTTGCACGGCCTCCGGGAATCGCGCATGTTCGCCGACCTGCGCCAACCCAACCAACAATGGAAACTGCGACGGCAACGGGGCGAACGGCTGCGAAACCCAGCTTCAGGTTGCCGAAACTCACTGCGGAACTTGTAACAACAACTGCAACACCTCGATTGGCTCGAACAACATCACACAAGTTGATTGTGTCACGGGCGGTTGTGAAGTTCTCACTTGCGACACCAACCGAGCTGACTGTGACGGTGACTTCGGAGATGGCTGCGAAGTCAACACCAACAGCAGTGACACTCACTGTGGCGGCTGTACTTCCGGACCCACGACGACATGGGACGGAGGCGAAAACTGCAACAATAAGATTGGGAATGACAGCGTAACCGGCGTCAATTGCAGCTCTGGCGACTGCGAGGTTCAAACTTGCAGCGCGAACCGCGCTGATTGCGACGGCTCTTGGGCCAATGGCTGCGAAGTCAACACCAACACCAGCACGACTCACTGTGGTGATTGCACTTCTGGACCCACGACGACATGGGACGGAGGCGAAAACTGCGCAGCCAAAGCAAACGCGACCGTCACGTGTACGACGGGAAGCTGTGTATGGAGCTGTGAATCTGGCTGGAAGGACTCAAACGGAGACCTTCAAGCCGGAAGCTCAAACGGTTGTGAAACGGCGATCATCGGGATCGTTAACGAAGACACGACCGGGACTGGCAGAAACGGCAGCGGTGACCTCGTCTTCAACCACAACCTAGAAACGACCCGAGCCAGTAACAACAAGAGAGCTGTCGTTGTCCTCATTGGCTACGACGGAAACAATGTCGATTTGCCACCTTCCGTTACCTACGGCGGTGCTGGAATGACCAACGCTCGAGCCATCTACTCGGGCAACCAAGCTTGGGCTGGCGTCTACTACATCCTCGATGCGGCTCTCCCCAGTGGCGCCGGCACCAATCAGATCGTGATCGATGGGAATCAACACAACACTGAAAATTGGACGGTCCACGTCATCGAGCTCGTGAACATCGACCAAAGCTCTCCAGTTCAAGCAACGGCTGCGCAAGGTGAAGGCGGTGTCACATGCAACGCAGATCGAACCGTAGCCACCAGCGCTGACGCCTTCGTGGTGTCAGTTCTGAATACTGAGGGAAATGACACGTTCACAGCCACCGACGGGCAAACGGTCATGACAGAGCTCTTAGTTGGAGATGCCAACACCATCGCCGGGTACTTCGAAGAAGTCCCTGCAGGCACGCGTCGGGTTCGCTGGGGATGCAACGACTCACAGTGGGCACATGTTGTCGTCTCCTTCAACCCGGAAGGAACGGACTAAGGTCCCCGAGAAGGGTCCGCTAACGACGAGGTGTGCCTTCCCGGCTAGCAGGAGGGCATCGCACTGACCTCAACCAATCGCTTGAAATTCCATCTGCATCCGCTGATGGTCACTCTCGCCGACGTAGCCTGCCAAACCGACACGAAGCGAGATGGTGATCTCGTCCCCCCAAGGCCACCACATCGCGTACGGAAGCAATCGGGCGTTGGAGGACAGCGTGTAGATCCTTTGGTCCGAACGAACTCCACCGACGTCTTCGCTCAGTTCTTGGATGTGTTCCGGGGCACGAGCGATGGTGCGCTGGTCGTAAAGCTCCGGGAATATTGGCGATAGAGCCATTTCGCAGTCGCGCGTTAAATCGACGTGAAACGACGACGCGACGCAATTGAATCGGTAATCCCAACTCCAACCTTTCTTCGGCCATGCCTGCCTGAGTTGCTCCAACTTGGCGAACATCTGATCGGTTGCGCTGCCACCTGAGTCCATAGGAGCCGAAGATAGCGGCTCCTGGAGGGCTTGTCTCTGCCCCTCTTCGGCCCCCCTAGACCTCCCTCACCCCAACAACTACATAAGTCATCGTGACTCGCAAAGAAAAACTCGAAAGCCTAGGATTTCCCCTCGATCGCGTTCCGACACCTGGCGCAATCTACCGCCCAGTCGTCGTGCATGGCACCACGGCCTACGTCTCTGGTTGCGTTCCGTTCGATGGTCCTGACAATCTAGTCAGTGCCGGAAAGGTCGGAAGCGATCTGGACCTTGAAGCGGCTCAAAAGGCCGCCGCACTCTGCGCAGCGAATGTGCTTCGACTACTCAAGGTGGAACTAGGGTCCTTAGATCGAGTCGTTCGCATCATTCGAATTGGCGGTTACGTGAATTGCACAGAGGACTTCACGGATCAGCATCTAGTCATCAATGGCGCGTCGCAGCTTCTGGCAGATGTGCTGGGAGAAGCTGGACATCACGCACGCACAGCCATTGGCATGCAACAGCTTCCTCTCGGATCGAGCGTGGAAGTTGACGCGATCGTCGAAGTCGCTCCGTAGTGAGACAATGATCCCAGCTCATCAGTTCGTTGGGGACAACAGCGCCGCCCGTCTGGCTGTCCTGATGCACGGCGTTCTCGGTGCAGGTCACAACCTCCGGAGCTTCGCCAAACAACTCGTCGCCATGCGACCTGAATACCGAATTGCTCTGGTCGACCTGCGGTATCACGGTAAGTCCCTCGGAGCGCCTCCGCCCCATCGCCTCGATTCCTGCGTTGACGACCTGCTCGATCTCGTTGATTCGTGGGGGCGGGCTCCTGACGCGGTCCTCGGTCATTCGATGGGAGGCAAAATCGCATTGCGCTACGCAGCTCGCCACGAGTCCCCGGCGAACGGGCAACGACTCCCGATGCCTACCTACGCCGGACAGCTCAAGCAGGTATGGACGCTCGATTCGGACCCGGGAGCGCAAGAGCCTGGCGGTTCCCACGAAGTGCAACTCGTCATGAACGCCCTCCGTGCCCAACCAGGGCCGTTTCCCTCCCGCGCCGACGCCGTAGCCGCCCTCGTCGGCGAGGGCCGCTCGTCAGGATTAGCGAACTGGCTCGCGACCAGCCTCGACCGCAAACCGGAGGGGCTCGTGTGGCGCTACGACCTCGACCCGATCGAAGAGCTACTCAAAGACTACTTCGCTCTCGATCTATGGCCTTTCCTGGAGAACACCGGTGACCGTTCGGCTGCGATCGAATACGAGCTCCTCGTCGCCGAGAACTCAGATCGCTGGTCCGGCAGCATGAAAGAACGCGCCACAAACCTCGCCAGCACCCCAAGAGTCCGTCCTCACACGCTCCCTAACTCGGGTCACTGGGTCCACGTCGACAACCCCAGCGGCCTCCTAGAAATCGTCACCAAGCACCTCGTTTAAAAACCAAACAAAGCCAAAGCTACCAACCGGCACCATCCCTCCACCAAACGCGAAGGCGAGCGAAGCAAGCCAAAGCCATCGGCCAGCAAAATCCCTCCACAAAACGCGAAGGCGAGCAAAGCAAAGCCAAAGCCATCGGCCAGCAAAATCCCTCCACCAAAACGCGAAGGCGAGCGAAGCAAAGCTGAAGCCATCGGCCAGCAAAATCCCTCCACAAAACGCGAAGGCGAGCGAAGCAAAGCCGAAGCCAGCCGCCGGCACCATCCCTCCACAAAACGCGAAGGCGAGCAAAGCAAAGCCGAAGCCATCGGCTCCCACGAGTCCGTTGATTGAGCGTCGCGAGGCAGCGCGGGCTAGGAAGGAGGCGCGGAGAGTACGAAAGTACGTGAGCACCGACGACCGACGACCGCGCTGCCGCAGCAGCTCAATCAACGGACGTAGGCGAGTCAACGGATGTGAAGCCCACACTCTCGTTTAGTTGCATCCTCCCACCACCATCGAGCGGCCCGTTCGTGTTCGCCTGGTCGCGTCGCGCGCGTGCAGGGTTCGCAGCCAATCGAGATATAACCCTGATCGTGAAGCTCGTTGTACGGAACATCGTGATCACGGATGTAGGACCAGACGTCCGCCTGGCTCCACTCCGCAAGTGGATTTGCCTTCACCATACCCGCGTCCCGGTGCGTCTTGTCCCAGCTTAAGACAGGCACGTCAGTTCGCGTCGGGCTTTGATCACGACGTTGTCCAGTCATCCAACCCTCAAACTCACCCAGCACCCGTCGCAGCGGCTCCACCTTACGAACTCCACAGCACTCCCCGTGCCCGTCCTCGTAAAAGCTATAAAGCCCCTTCTTCCGGACGAGTTGCTCGACACTGACGAAGTTGGGCGAGACGAGATGGATCTCAATTCCATAGTACTGCCGCACTGTATCGATAAACCGGTATGTTTCTGGGTGTAGACGCCCGGTATCCAGAGAAAAAACAGAAAACGCCCTCCCCGACTTCGCCGCCAGATCGATTAAGGCCACGTCTTCGGCTCCGCTAAAGGCGATTGCACAACGGTCACCCAACCGTTCAAGGACGTGCTCCACGACGTCCGCAGGAGCTTTTCCAGACAGCGCCTTCGCGTCACGAAGGACATCGCCCTCACTCCACGCACCTGGGGAGCTCACCTGTGCAGGCCTTCCGGCGTCGCCAACCGCTTTCTTCTCAGCGAGAACATTCTTCGCAACCTTCACTGCGCTCGATTCAACTCGAAACTCTCCGTCTTCCTCCACGAGGAAAAACGGTGCCGTGGGGACATCGTACTTCTTGGCGAGAACCATTCCCTCCGATTGTTCATCGGTTTCATCGGCCCAGATGACTTCGTCGATTTGCTCCCAGAGTCCACGACGCCGGAGCATCTCTTCAGCCTGCGCACACTTCCGACACGGTTCACCGCTGGCGAGCTTTTTCTTCACCATCGTCACACGCACAGAACTTTTTGCCTCAGACATTCTTTGCTTGAAGTAGGTCCGAAACAGGCGATGTCAAGTGCCTATCCAAGAGCAAAGCGTCAGCGTGGCGCGCCGAGGCTCGTCTCGACTAAACGGGCCGTCTCTAACCATGGATGGTCTTGAGGAACGACCTTCTTGATGCCAGCAACCTCTGCAAGCGGCACAGGGACTGTTTCCGTTCCTTGAATGGCTACCATCACGTCGTAAACACCTTCGGCGAGAAGCTGACCAGCTTTGGTACCAAGCCGCGTCGCTAACAGGCGATCATACGCTGTAGGTTCTCCGCCGCGCTGTACGTGGCCGAGAGACGTCACCCGGGCCTCAACACCCGTCATTTGCTGAAGCCTCCGAGCGATCCGACTGGCTACGGGTTCCTGCACGAGATGAATGCCATCGGGACTAAGGTGCGGATCTTCCGCTTCCTTCTTCTTCTTTTTCCCACCTTCAGAAGCTGTTTCTGCGTCAGCTGCTTCTTCAACGGAACGGACACCTTCGGCCACTGCGATGATCGAAAAGCGCTTACCATGCTTCCGGCGTTCCTGAAGATGCTGGGCGACAACTTCCAGATCGTACGGCACCTCGGGAATCAAAATGACGTCAGCTCCACCGGCGATCCCGGAACCCAGTGCAAGCCATCCTGCATCGTGCCCCATGATCTCGCAGACGATCATTCGATGGTGACTCGTTGCCGTCGTGTGAAGTCGATCGATCGCCTCTGTGGCGATGCGCATCCCGGAATCAAACCCAAACGTGATGTCAGTCGATCCGACGTCATTGTCGATCGTCTTCGGCAAGGTCATCACGCCGATATCGCCACTGACCTGTCGCAAGCGCCATGCGTTTTTCTGCGTGCCATTGCCGCCAATGCAAACGAGGCAGTCGATGTTCATGCGCTTCATGTTGGCCACGGCCACTTCGGTCATATCCATCACTTCGGACCCCATCGTCATCTTGTGCGGCTTGTCTCGCGATGTGCCCAGCAGCGTCCCACCCTCCGTCAGCAGTCCGCTCGTCGACTTCGCGTCCAAGGGCATCGTTCGATTTTCCACCAAACCACGGAAGCCGTCTTGAACGCCAACAACACTGATCCCGTAGTGCATCGCCGCTTTCGCGACACCACGGATCGCTGCGTTGAGACCAGGGCAATCACCGCCCGAAGTGAGAATGCCGATCGTCTTTGTCTGTGACGCCATTGCCGGACGATACCCGGCTAGGCGTCCGACGTCACCACAGCGCTCTTCGCCATCCGAAGCCGCGCGAGAGCTGCTTAAGGGTAGAGCCGCTGACAGCTCCAAACGCCGTCGTCAAAAGTGAAACGAGCGCGATCGTGCATCCGCCCTTGTTGCCCGACCCATAATTCCACCACCCCCGCTTCGAGTTCGAAACCACCCCAATGGGGAGGCCTGGGAACCTGCTGGCCCTCGAACCTTTTCGCTTGCTCGTCAAAAGCCTGGTCGAGTTCCGCGCGACAACGCAAAGCTTCGCTTTGTTGCGACGCCCAGGCGCCAATCTGACTCTCACGAGGGCGAGTGGCAAAGTAGGCATCCGAGTCAGTGGTCGACATCTTCGAAACGACGCCTTCCACGCGCGCCTGAAGAGCCAGCGCTGGATAGTGAATGCAGAGAGCCGCGTTGGGGTTCGCCTTCAGTTCGCGCGCCTTGGAGCTCTTGTAGTTGGTATGAAATTGGAGAATTCGTCCATTCCTCCCCTTCAGCAGAACCACCCGGGCTCGAGGGCGCCCGTCCAGCCCGATCGTGGCGAGTGTCATGCACTCGGGAAGAGCTAACCCCTTGGCTTCCGCTTGAGCTCGGAAGTTTTCCATCTCGGCCAAAGGGTCTGTAATCGATTCGAACTCCACGCCATCCCCTTAGCACGAGCCCACATGCGAAAAACCACCAACTATGATACCGCACCGGTAAAGTTATGAAGATTCTCGTCACTGGTGGAGCCGGGTTTATCGGCAGTCATGTTATCGAACACGCACTTCAAGCCGGCCACGAAGTCGCCGCGTTGGACGATCTCAGCTCAGGACGAAAAGAGAACGTCCCCAACGGTGTGAAGCTTTACGAAGTCGATATCCGAGATCGAGACAAGACCGTTGCGGCGTTCCGTGACTTCAAGCCAGAAGCTGTTTCCCATCAAGCAGCGCAAGCCAGCGTGTCCGTCAGCGTGAAAGATCCAGCCCTCGATTCCTCAATCAATGTCGTTGGTGGGATTCATGTTGCTGAAGCCGCACTCAAGGTGGGCGCCACGAACCTAGTTTTTGCGAGTACGGGCGGTGCTATCTACGGAAATATCGCCTCAGGTGCGGCGTCGGAAGAACATCCGGAGCTCCCCTTTAGCCCCTATGCGATCTCAAAGCTGGCCTACGAACAGCTTCTTGGAGTCTTCGAGCGAGAGCGTGGTCTTCAAACGCGCATTCTCCGCTACGCGAACGTCTACGGCCCCCGACAAGACCCGCATGGAGAAGCAGGAGTGGTCGCAATCTTCTTCCAACGGGCACTCGCCGGACAGCCCATCCAGATCAACGCGATGCGCGAAAAAGGTGATGATGGTTGTATTCGTGACTACATCTATGTGGGCGATGTTGCGAAGGCAAATCTGATAGCTCTTGAAGGGCGGCTCGATATCTCAATGATGAATTTGGGAACTGGAGTCGAGACAACGACAAGGACTCTCAGTGAAACGGTCCTCGATCTCACCGGGAAATCCATTGAAGTCCGCGACGCAGATCCTCGCGCGGGCGACATCGAGCGTTCACTCCTCGACGGCGCGAAGGCGGTCCAACGTCTCGGGGAACTCGTCGAGCTCAAAGCAGGATTGGCTGAAACCGCAGCCTACTTTGCCAGCGCCGCCGAATGATTCCGGGAAGCCGCGGCGCAAAAGACGCGTAGAAACGGGAGATTGGCCAGTTGGGCTCGGATGATCCAGAATTCCGGGCCCGCTCCGCGAGGGGCGGCTTCTTTCCCCGCATGCGCTTCAACCTTCCCCTATCGCTGCCGTCATCCGTGCTCGTCGGCGTTGCGCTCGTACTGGTAGGCCTGTCCTTTGCTGCCCCATCCGTTTCAGCTCCACCAAAAGATCAGGCTGCGAAGACACAGCCTCTGACAGGGTTAAGCGGTGCAGAACTTGAACGGCGCGTCGCGAAGGATCCGGCAAGTCTCGGTTCGCTCTCCGTAGGCTTGCCGAACAATGGACGCTTGATGAACGGAGTGCAGCCTTCCGACGGGAAGTTCTTCGAAGTCGTGACCCCCGAGTATTGCTGGGGAACCCAAGAGACCGTTCGCTATCTCCAGACAGCCATACAGGCCGTCCATCAGAAGCACCCGGACACCCCGGCTCTGCACATCGGACACATTAGCAAGAAGTCCGGTGGCTACCTCAGACCCCATCTTTCTCATCAGTCAGGCCGTGATGTGGATCTCGGGTTCTACTACAAGAATAAGCGCGCTTGGTATCGCCGAGGGACGTGGAAGAACTTTGACGTGGAGCGGAACTGGACGTTGGTCAAAGCACTCATCACTCGAACCGATGTCGAAATGATTCTCGTCGACCGAAGCCTCCAAGTGCTGCTTCGCAAGCACGCAGAAAAGATCGGGGAAAACAAGCTTTGGCTCCACAAAGTCTTCCGTGGGAGCGGCGATCGACCGGCAATCCTCCGCCATGCGCGCGGGCACGCCACACACTTTCATGTGCGCTTCTTCTCGCCTCAAGCGCAGCAAAACGCGCAGCGGGTCTTTCCCTTACTTCTCGAACACGAGCTCGTAGAACCGGTTGTCGTCTACGCTCACCACCGTGTCCGCAAAGGGGAAACATTGGGTCGCCTAGCTCGTCGATACGGCACCACCGTCAAGGCGATCCAACAGGCAAACGGCTTGCGCAGCACAATGATCCAAGCCAGGCGCACCTATAGAATCCCGAAACGAGGAGGGCCCGCTCCCGTCGAAGGCGAGATTAAGTTTTACGGACGTCTTTTGCCGCCTTCACGGTAACGCGATCAAACTCGCTGTTTTCTCTCGGACCCTCCGGATTTCGACATCCCTGCTATGCTTTCGGGGTGAATCACGAGGCGCTCGAACGCGCGTTAGGAATTGTCCGGCAAGAAATGGGCTGTGCGGACGTGCGCCTGGAAATCGGTGGCCGACCACCGGAAGCCGCCGATACTGTGGTCGCGCCCACACCAGGCGGTTTTCGCTTGGTGGCGATTTTCGACGGTGTTCCAGAAGACCGCTCCAGCGCATCTCTTCGTCTCCGGCAGCTCGCGTCGTCATTTTTCGATAGCGGCCTCACTCCACCGAGTCCTCGCGAGGACGCGGAACATCATTTGGCTCAACGACGGCTCGACGACGAACTTTGTGCCCTCTCCGGGCGCACAGAAGCTGCGGGCGCTGTCGTCATCGATATCCAGTCTCCTGTCATTTGGGGAAGCTCCGAAGGCCGTACCAGTGGCGAAGATGTGGACGCCTTGCTGACCGTAGCGGAGTTGGATGCCCTAGCTCGCCGACGTGCGATGGACCTCGCTGTAGTCAGTGGGCTTCGAGAGGATGACCGCGAAGCAGCCCTCAGTAGTTTCTCGGGCGAGGAGAAAAGTCGCCTTGAACTCTTGGTGAGCCGTATGGAGGCACGCCCTTTACGAGCGCGTCAAAGCTACCTTCTCCAGGCTCGAGCTCTCTTTGCCGTCAAAAAAGCGCTCGAAGGGGGACGTTCCGAAGAAGCCGGATTTCGAAGTTTGTCCCACGGGGAAGGTTTAGGTTACTTCGCGCGTTCATTTGCTGGGATCTATGTGTTGATCGCGTTCTTCCCCGGAGCTTTCTCCGAGCTGCGGGTGGAGGGAGCGGCTCTTCACGCGCTCCCTCTCATTGAACGCCATGTCCTCGGTCTTCCCCCGATCGACCCGAATCCACCGGGGGGTAAAGTCGTCAAACTCCCGATCCCCACTTCATGAATCGACTCCTCGCTCTCCTGATTTTGCCAGCCGTTCTCTCTCTTGGTTCCGTCGAACCGGCGGCTGCAGAGGACAACCATCCGCCCGGAGACGACTCCGGGCCAGGAGGACGGTCGAAGAAGCGCCCCAAACGAGACCAACCGAAGGAGAAAACAGCCGCCCAGTGCATCTCACACACGACTCAGGCTCGTTTTGTCAGCGGCTACGACCACCTCGTCCACGTCACCAACTCGTGCGACCGAGCAGTTTCTTGCGACGTCAGCACAGACGTCAATCCTCAGGTTCAAAAGATCAACTTGCCGGCTCGTGGCAAGAAGACGGTTCTCACGTTCCGTGGTTCACCTGCTCGCGTCTTCAAGGCGACAGTAGACTGTAAAATGACGAAGTAGCCGACACGGCAGTTCTCATTTCGGTATTTCCCTTCCAGACGCTGCTAGATGCGGCGGTTTTGGCAACGACGAGAGGACGCAGCACGTCGCTTTCGCTAACGCCAAACTATGAACTCGTTCTGGGCTCGCAAGTTCGCAATCTGCGGCCTGCTCGGCGGACTCATGGGTATGGCAGGCTGTACTGGTGGAAAAGGTTTGAAGTGGGCTGAATCGAAAGCGCCTTCTGTTCGTGTCAATCAAGTCGGTTACCTCACCGCAGGACCGCAGTGGGCCACCGTGCGCACAACGGCGACAGCACCACTTCCAGCTCGCCTCCTGAACGGTGAACGTGTGGTGTGGCAAGGCCAATCGGCCCCAAAAGGAGTCGATGAAGCGTCGGGTGACTCCGTGCATCAAGTCGACTTTAGCTCGTTTCGCGAAGACGGAACGAATCTCATCTTGAAGGTCGGCGACGGGCAATCGTTCCCCTTCGACGTACGACAGGACGTCTACGCACAGCTTCCGCTTGATGCTCTGAAGTACTTCTACCACAACCGAAGCGGTGTCCCGATCGTTCGCCCTTATATCGACGATCAGAACCTGAGCCGACCTGCCGGACACCTCAGCGACAAGAGCGTCCCCTGTTGGGTTCAAGAGGATTGCACCTATTCACTCGATGTCAGCGGTGGGTGGTACGACGCAGGAGATCACGGGAAGTACGTCGTCAACGGAGGTATCAGCGCATGGACTCTCCTCACGCTCTTCGAGCGACTTCATCATCTTTCGAAAAGCTCCTCTCGCTGGGGCGACGGCACGCTCAACATCCCGGAAAGCGGGAACGGCGCTCCCGACCTGCTCGACGAGGCCCGTTTCGAGGTTGAATTCTTGCTCAAAATGCAGATCCCGGAGGGCCAACCGCTAGCTGGGCTCGCGCATCATAAAATTCATGACGACGATTGGACGCCGCTCGGAATGGAACCGCCTCAAGAAGCGGACAACCGGGCCCTCCACCCGCCGAGCACGGCAGCGACATTGAACCTCGCTGCTGTCGCCGCACAAGCCAGCCGCTTGTGGCAAGCCCTCGACCCACCCTTCTCCCGGAGATGCCTGCTCGCTGCCGAAAAAGCCTATGAAGCGGCCCTCCGTCACCCGAACCGATACGCCTCTGATCTCGACAAGAACGGCGGTGGGCCGTATTCGGATCAACACGTCGAGGACGAATTTTTTTGGGCCGAGGCGGAGCTCTTCATTACCACCGGGCGAGTGAAGTACTTGGAGAAACTCCAACGGAGTGATCACTTCAAGAGCTTCCCAACTCGACTGATCCACGAAGATGGTTCCGTCGACGGAGATGGTGTTACCGGCTCGATGACTTGGCAGCCCGTCGCGGCATTGGGATGGATCAGTTTAGCGATCGTGCCCAGCAAGTTACCGAACGGTGAAGTCGTACGACTGAGGGACTCCGTCATTCATGCCGCCGATGCGTACCTGCGTGTGATTGAACATGAGGGGTATCGACAGCCCTTGGGGTTGGGCACCGACAAGAAATACCCCTGGGGTTCGAATTCATTCATCCTGAACAACATGGTCGTTCTCACTTGCATACGACTTCACGAAGAAAGCCAAGTACGCTGGCGGTGTCGTTCAAGGGATGGATTACATCCTCGGCCGGAACCCGATGGTCCAAAGCTACGTCACGGGCTACGGGAGCGTTCCCCTCGAACAGCCTCATCACCGTTTCTGGGCGAACGCGAAGGACCCTCGGTTTCCGAAACCGCCACCCGGAGCCGTGTCAGGCGGCCCCAACTCCAGCCTTCAAGACCCGCAAACCAAGCTCTCCGGGCTCGATCGGTCCCTGCCCCCGCAAAAATGCTTCGTCGACCACATCGACGCGTGGAGCGTGAACGAGATCACGATCAACTGGAACGCCCCACTCGCGTGGAGCGCTATCTTCCTCGACGAGTGGCGAGGCCGTCAGACGCCATGATAGCGTGCGCTGCATGCGACTCGGTCTAGCTGTCCTGACCCCATTGTTCTTGTCGACCGCTTGCGCTGCGAGCCAAACGAAAAGCGACTCCCCTTCTCAAGAGAACCTCACTCCGGGTCAAGAATGTCTGGCCGCAGCGGGCGCCGCGCGTGATCCGGGTGAAGACGCACCCACTTCGATTGGCGTCTCCCACATCCTTGTTCGACACGCCGAACTAGCGCGTCCTGAAGGGGCGACCAGAAGCAAAGAGGACGCCTGCCTTCGCGCATTGGAGGCCTTGGAAACCCTCAATGCTTCAGGCGACTGGAACCAGGTCGTTCAGGATTTTTCTGAATCCGGCAAATCAACGAATGGCGATTTAGGCACCGTGAAACGTGACGAAGTCACCGGGCCCTTTGGGGATGCCGCGTTCGCGCTCGCCGTTGATGAGTTGAGTTATGTCGTGGAGACTGATCGTGGCTTTCACATCATCCTCCGCACGGAATAGCGAAGAACGACTTCCCGCCGCTACTTCGGGCAATCTCCGATGATTCCGCGAATCTCCTCTGCACTGAGACTCCCGGCTCGACCGGCCAAGACGAGGCTCGTCCATTCCAGCTGTGTCATCGCGCCGTTGCTGCGTGCAACATCAAGACCGAGCCCCAAGCCATCCTTGAGCTTACCCAGGTAGGCGAGTGTTTGACCGACTCGTTCCAGAGTTTTTCGCGCCCCATCCTTCCGCAGGCGCTCGGAGCTCTTCTGAACGATGCTCTGGGTGACATCGCGATCGAGCACCGATCGGTTCAATGTGTTGATCAAGGCGACTAAAGCGGCCGCCTCATCAGAGTCAATTCTCCCATCGGAGCGCGCGACGACCACCATCAGATCGACCATCGCTTCGACGGAGTCGAACGGAATCGCGAAAGGTTGCGTATCGCCGAGCTCTTCTTCTTCGGACATTGCTATTTTACCTCAGCCAATCCGCGCTTTGCTGGAAAAAAGCCGGGCCGAACGGCAAGAGCTCGCTCGTACCGCTGCTTCGCCTCCGTGCGGTTCCCACGCGCCTGAGCGAGATCTCCCAACAGAACATGAACCTCCGGAATCATGTCGCTCACTTTGAGCGACAATTCGCAGAACGCCTGGGTGTAGTCGAGCTTTTCCAAGCGGTGATACGTCTTGGCCAATCCAATGATTCCGTTCAGATTCTCCATATCGAGGATCACCGCTCGCCGAAAGAAGAGCTCCGCTCGAATCAAATCACCACGACGCAAATGCCGCCCTGCTTCCACTGAGTAGTCCTTAGAGACCCCGCCGATACGAGAACTCTCGTCTTGTCGAATGTTCAACGTTTCGAGCCAGACGCTCCGGGCCTTGTCGATGTCGCCCATGAGACCGTGGATGTCTCCGCGAAGATTCCCCATCTCCAGCTGGCCTGGACGGACAGCGTCCGCCTTGTCGACCCATTTGAGCGCCTCGGCGTAGGATCCCACCCCAAGGTAGTGGTGCGCCAACCCTTCCACGGCGGCGCTCGACGGATTCAACGAGACCGCCTGGCACATAAGCAAGTTGGCTTGGTCCTTCTTGCCGGCAACGATGGCCTTCCGCGCGTCTGCCCAGATCTGACTCGCTTCGTTAATCGGATCTGGACCTGCCTGAGGCGCGTTGTTGGTCAACAACACGTCGCAAGACGGCTTTGAGGTGTCCGGCATTTTGAAAGGGTTATCCAAAGACGAACGACTTGGAAGAGCCGAGGGACTAGGGTCTCCGTTGGCGACATCGTCCGTTGTCGGTCCCCCCTTTCCATCGGACGCCTCCGTTGCTGCGTCGCCCAAGTGGCCTGCAGATGCATCGTTGTCTGCGCCTTCCTTGTTCGTCGCGTTGGACTCGTCAGCAGACGTCGCCGCAGCGGTGGGCTGTTCATTGCCAGAGGGAGCGCCATCCGCGGTGGACTTGGACACCTTCACCCCGGCCTCCCTCGTACCGGCTTCGAGCCGCTGCTCTGCACGCGCGGCTTCGGACTTCTGGAAGTACTTGAATCCCGCTCCTGCGCCTCCAGCGAGCAACATCAGCGCAGCGATGATTCCGAAAGTGTTCCCCCCTCCATCCTTCTTGGCACTGGGCTTCGATGTAGGGGTCACAGGGGAAGCCCCTGAGTCGACTGCTTGGGGGGCGGCGGCAGCAGGTTTCTCTACGACCTCGCGTTCCGCAGACGAGTCGACATCTTGGCTCGATACTGCCTCCTCACTCGTCCCTAGTTCAACTTCATCCTCCGTTGGCGAGTCGCTCGGATCCTCGTCTGGTGCGCCGGGTCGGATTGATTCAAAGTCGTCCACGTCGAGCTCGTGGTCGACTTCAGGACTCGCCTCGCTCGATTCACTCTCGCTCGATTCACTCTCGATCGGTTCATCCCCGGTCTTCGTCTCGTCTTCAACGAACGCCTTCGCGTGCTGGACGATGTCTTCCGTGATGTCCAGCTTCACGCTGTCCAAGTTCTCAAGAGCGCTCTCGGCACTCGTCAGATCCAAGTCGCCAGGATCAATCTTCAACGACAACTCTTTCTTGGCCGTTGCCGTCTGGTGTTCCTCGGGAGATGGCGGCTGGGGCTGCGCCTCGACTGCTTCTTCATCACCCGGTCCCACACTCATCATCGGGATGTTCTCGGTGACGAGAGCTTCTGGCGTCACCGCTGAGGGTTCATCTGGAGCATCCGGAAGAATCGACTCCAACAGCGAGTCATCGATCTCTTCCAAAGGAGCAACTTCCGCAGGTGCAGTCTCCGCTGGGGTGGGTGTGGGAGGTTCCGCGCCAGGATGATTTCCAGACGACGGTGGTTCAGCCTCAGTGATGGGGGGCGGAGCCACTCCGGGAGGCTTTTTCAGGTTCACTTTACCTACTGCAGCGGCGGCTGACGGCAGTCCCAACGAGGTTTTCTGGACCTTGGGCTCAGCTGGCCCCTCCTTTTGCTCGTTCCTTCGATGTGCCCGACGCGCCAGTGATTCAATGCGTTGGCCAACGACCTTTTCTGTCGTCTCCATCGCAAACAGCGAAACGACAACGTCCCGATTCAACCCGCGAAGCTTCGCAAGTTCCTTTCGCTCGGCAACGATCACCATTTTAGGTCCATCATCGAGGTCATCGATCATGTTCGCCAGTTCGATGGCTCCACGTGCGCCGAGCAAAGCGACCAAGTCTTGCTCGCTTGTCTCCAGCAACTCTTCAGCTTCTGAAAAGGCGCACTCCGTCACAACCACGCTCAAGCGTTGGAGCTCCTCGACGAGCGCCTTGGAAACTCCCCCTGAGGTAACGAGCAGGACTTTTACGTCGCCAGCCATGGTTCCGAGTGTAGGCAGGCAACTTGCTAAGTCACCAGCACATCAGCTGATCCTCAGGCAAATTCAGGCCTTCATCTTGGGGTCGACGGCCAGGCGGCTCGCGATAGGTCCAGTTTGGCCTTGGTATTTACTTCCTCGAGCAGGGCCATAGGGTCGCTCGGCCGGGCTGGTCATCGTGTGAAAAACGACCTGCGAGATCCGCATACCTGGATACAACTTCACCGCACAACGCCCCAAGTTCGCCAGCTCGAGGGTGATCTCACCATCGAAGCCCGGATCGATGAAACCCGCAGTGGCATGGACCACGATCGCAATGCGGCCAATACTGCTTCTTCCTTCTACACGGGCCACGAGATCCGGCGGGACCCGGACTCGCTCCACCGTGCTTCCGAGCGCGAATTCCCCCGGGTGCATCACGAACGACTCACCGTCGCCGATGACGATTTCCTCTGTATAGCCAGTAACTGACTCCGGGTCTTGCGAGTCAATGCAAGGGACATGAGGAGGCTTGTAGACGACGAAGCGATTCCCCAACCGCAGATCGACGCTCGCCGGTTGGATCTGAAGTTCCGGATCATCAAGCGGGTCAATCCCGATGTCTCCTTGCCCAATCCGCGCCTTCAGGTCCCTATCCGAGAGAATCATCGCCGCTCAGCCTACACGAGCGGCGAGTGCAACCCAATTCCCGGTAGCTCCGTCGGTCATTGCCGCCAGGAGCTCTTTCCACGGCGCCTTCACTCCGGGCAGACGTCAGCCGTCAGCGACTCAAGTCGCACGGACGTTCGCGCAATGCTGTTCGGATCGGACCGCGCCAAAGGCTCTCCAGCTGCAGTAAACGCATCGATAGAGCCCTCTTCTGTGATGTCTAACTCAGCACAGAAGGAGTTCTGTACGCCTCCCCAAGACCAGCCGAACCAACCCACACCCAGTTCCTGCATTTTGGCGAGAAGAGGCCCCACGTCACCGAGAGTGTCAGGACAATCACCTCCGGCGTACCCGGAGAACTCGCCCATGAAGTACGGTATCCCCGCGCCGGAAAAGGCTTCAAGGCGACTCGAAATCTCCGCCACACTTCCAAACCATCCCTCCACAGAAAAAAGA
This sequence comes from Epimenia babai, assembly GCA_011762755.2. Lineage (NCBI taxonomy): Eukaryota > Metazoa > Mollusca > Solenogastres > Cavibelonia > Epimeniidae > Epimenia > Epimenia babai. The sequence goes on from WURV02000032.1 coordinate 103,928, forward strand.
GTGTTGCCCAAAGGATCGGCGGCTAATACGTCGGGAGCTCCCGATAAAAAGCTATCGACATCATTGCCTCCTGACGGCGCATCCAGAGCGATCGGCCCGCGGAACCCAGCGTGACGAAGTCGTTCGAGCACTTCCTGATATCGGGCTACCCATTCGCTCACCTGACCAAGATTTCCCAGATGTTGAGCGACTTCCAGGATCAGTGCACGTTCATAACGAATGAGGACTTCAAGAATATCCGGGTCAGTCCAATAGTCGATGACTAGAGCACATCTCAAAAATGCCGAAGCAGGATAGCGGCGCACCCGAGGCGTAGGAAGCCCAAGAAGTTCACCGACTTGCGTTCCCATCGCGTCGCGATACGCCGGAACTGCTTCAGCCATGCGAAAAGACGCTCCACCTTCCATCGTCGTCGGTAGCGTCGAAGAGAGCGGCCGTCCTGGTGCCTTAGGCTGCTCACCTTGACCGGCGCGATGAGTTCGATGTTCCGTTCGTCTTCAAGGATACGACTGTGCTTCCGACTATCCCATGCCTTGTCGCCGATCAGTCGAGGCGGGAGTTCATCGACGAATGCAGCGTCGAGCGTTCGCTCTGTGAGAGCAACGTCGTGTCGGTTTCCTTCAGCAGTAGCAATAGCGAGTGGAAGACCATCGCGGTCTGCGATTGCCATGAACTTGACTTCGGATCCCCTTTTTTCGCGGGAACGTATGTCCCGTCGATGAAGGCTTCCACGTCTTCGATTCCACCCCTGTCTCGTAGATCGCGCCGCAGCGCGACAAGCATCTTTTCCAACGTGCCGTTCTCCGCCCATTCCTGAAAACGTCGATGACATGTCTGATACGAAGGGTATCTCGCCGGCATGTCGTGCCACGGTGCGCCTGTCCTCATCACCCAGAGGATGCCGTCGAACACCTCGCGGAAAGAGCGCGGAGGACGTCCTCGCTGACCTTCGCCAGCCCTCGGTTTGGGCAATAACGGTTCAATGACATCCCATTGCTTGTCCGTGAGTTTCACCGTTTCGGTAGATCACCCATGCCCCGATCCGTCGAGCCCCCCACGAAAAGCGATCGAGTTTCAACAGCTTATCAGTGTCCTGATTTTTGAGATGTGCTCTAGTCCCGGAAGCTTGTCGTCTGATGCGTCAAGTTCCACATCATCGAACTCCAAGCGATGCATCTCCACAACAGGAATCAGCCCGGCGCCAATCGCGTTGGCGATAACCTGGTCCAACTCCTCAGCAGATCCTTCCGCAAGCCAAACGATACGCACGGCGTTCGCGCCCAGCTTCGACATCTCATCAAACCAGGGTTGACCGTCGCGTTCACTGCTCCAAATCACCATCTCGTTCGCGCCGCGGAGCATGACGTTCTCGTCGCAACGTCCCAAAAGCTGCGTCCCGTTCACGCGAAGCGTGGGGCGTGGAGCGCGTCCTGACGGCGGAAGAGAACCTCCGAAGCCGACGGTTCCGCCGGATGCAGCATCGCCGTCCCCGGCCTCATCACCGTCACCCATGCTTTCACTCCCGTTGGGATCCCCACCAGTGCCAAGGGCGTGCGCGTTGTCGCCGTTCAGTGGGAGAGACGCAAAAAAGTCTCTCTCGCCACAAGCGACCAAGAACAGCCCGAAGAGCACGGCGCTGAACCTCGAGACGCGAATTTTCCTGCGTCGAATCCAAGGCGCCACGGTCAAGGCACGGGCAGCACGGGGCCAAAAGCTCATGGCCCACAGGTTACCCGATTGCACCGTTCACGCTGCTTAAAATCAGCACTATTCTAGCCATTTACCGAGAGCAGAAAGTTCTTGAGCCTTCGCCCCCGCGGCGCTCCACTTTATTCCAGATGCCCAGTTCACCTCCCCAAGCCGCACAGTTGGTTGTTGGCAGTTTCCCCATGGATCGGCGCAACGATGCCGACCTCGTGCGGCTGGTGGCAGAGGGCAATGACGCGGCGCTCGCGGTGGTCTTTCAGCGCTACGGCCTCATCGTACGTCGCACCCTAAAAGGGCAGCTCCGGGACGATGCTGCGGTGGACGATCTGACACAGGAAGTTTTCCTTGGCTTCCATCGAACCGCGGCAAACGTCACCGACCCCGAAAAGCTGCGGGCGTATTTGGTCGGCACTGCGTTCCGCCAGGCGAAGCAGCACATTCGACAGAAGACAAGACGACGGCGCTTGCTCGGCTTCTTCGGAGACTCCCAACAACCCGAAGTCTACGCGAGCCCGACGGCGCACGCGCGAGATGACCTCCGTTGTCTGCATGGCATTCTCGAACGCCTCCCTGAGAGACTCCGGGATTCCTTCTACTTGCGCTACGTAGAGGAGTTCGGCCCCCAACAAGTCGCCGAAACCCGTGGGGTATCCTTGGCGACTGCCAAACGCGATATCGCGCGCGCTCGAGAACGAGTCCTTTATTATGCTCGCCGAGAGCCAGCACTCATCGGTTATTTGCGAAGCCAAGAACCAAACCCAACCACGCCATCTACCAGCGTGGAATCGTCAGATTCGGAGCCTTTCAGCTCACCCGGAGACATCTCATGAGTCGGGATCAAGAAGAACAAGATGCGATGGTTCTTGGGGCGCTTTTGCGCGGAGAAGCCCTCAACAACTCATCATCTGAGACAGCAAGTTCGGCGGTTATTGACGCTCAAAAAGCCAACATCTCTGCCAGCGACAACTATTGGCTCCAAGAGACAGCAGCTGACTTGATGTCGGCGGTTGACTCAAATACACATCAATCGACCTTCCCACTCTTGCGCGAAGTCGAGGCAGGCGTACGCCGTGGACGCCTGGGGATGCGTGGTTGGGCGACAGCGGTAGCTGTGGCCGCCGGTGTTCTGCTCGCTGTGAGCTGGAACATGAAGCACGAGGGACCGTCTCTTCGCTTTGTGATTGAAGGTTCTTCAGGCCAACCATCTGATGCTCTCGAAGTCGGACGCGTGCGCGCTCCACAAGAGGAACGTCGCACACTGAAGTTCTCAGACGGATCCGAGCTCACCTTAGCCAAGGGAGGGAGTGTTCGTGTTCGCGAAACGGATGCATTTGGTGCCGAGGTGGTGATAGAAAACGGGACACTCGATTCGCAGGTGACGCATCGAGAGAAGACATCTTGGAGCGTCTTCGCGGGACCCTACGAAGTGGAGGTCACCGGGACCAAGTTCTCGACGAATTGGAATCCGAACAGCCAACGGTTGGTCGTACTGCTCGACGAGGGCTCTGTGCGCGTCATTGGTTCAGACATCGAGGATCATGTCGCGCTCAAACCAGGTCAGCGATTCGAGGCTGCACCCAACGAAGCCTGGAAAGTGACGGCACAAACTCCACAAACAACTCAGACGAGTGTCACCCCAACAGGCCCGAACGACTACAAGGACGAGCCTTCGAACGCTGCTATCGACGAGACGCCTCCCCCCAAGCAGCAAATGGAAGCGGTGGCGAATGCGTCCAACTGGAGGCACCTTCTCCGCGACGGCAAGTTCGATCAAATCATGACGGAAGCTCAGGCGCAGGGACTTGCCCATTGCTACTCCGGCTGTTCCATCGAACGTCTTCGGACCCTTGCCGATGCTGCCCGCTATTCTGGAAACGTTTCCGTTGCTCGCGAAGCTCTCATCCGGCTACGAGGACGCTCGCCGAATGAAGCGCCCCGCGCTGGATATCTACTCGGCTCACTTGCTGAAGCTCGCGGTCAGGCAGCTGGAGCTCTCACTTGGTACCAAGGGTATCTCAGTGAAGCGCCCCGTGGTGCTTTCTCCGCTGAGGCACGGGCTGGGAAGATGCGCGCACTGCATGCCCTAGGGCGACACGAGGGTGCGAAGACTGCTGCATCCGAGTATCTTCGGATGCATCCCAGCGGTGCTTCTGCCGCGACGGCACGCCGGATCCTCAATAAAAAGTGAGCAGTCCTTCGCGCTGGGCCCTGTCCAGCCCTCGAAACCACGGCGCATGGCGCGCTCGAACGATGCTGACAGCATTCTTGGTGCTATGTTCTTGCCTGCTGTTCAGCGTCACCGCGCAAGCTCGCGAGCTTGTCATTCTCGTACAGCCCTCAAAGGCGTCGCCAGAGCTTCGGGAGGCATTCAATCGCTTGAGAGGAGAGCTATCCCTTCACGGGTTCGCTGTGGAGGTCGTGACCGTAGAACAAGCGCTCAGCTCGGAAGAACTGAGCCAAAAAGCCGACTCACAGGAGGCAGTCGCTTCCGTGAGTTTCGAGAACAAAGCGGGTCCCGAAGGTGGCCTCCGTGTTCAGATCTGGATCAGTGACCGCGTCACCGGAAAAACGACAACGCAAACGATCGTCCCCGATACTCCAGCCGAAGCACCCACCGTGATCTCAGTACGCGCGCTAGAGCTTCTCCGGGCAAGCCTTCGCGAATTCGCCGCCGACGAGCCGGAAGCGACGATCGATGGCGCCCATCCGGAGCGGGCGGATTTAGCAGTGCAAGAGGTACGTGTTCGCCCTCCCCCTCGTCGTTCTTTTTCGTTCGGCGCAGGCTTCGCAGCAAGTTGGTCGCTGCCCCAAGGAAGTGACGCTTATGGTCCTGAAATTACTGCAGGCTACGTCGATGGCGCCTTCGGGATTCGAGCGTTTGGTTTGGGGCCGTTTCAAGGTGGTCGCATTCATGCACCAGTTGGAACAGCAAACTATCAGGCGCTCACCCTTGGCGTCGAACCGCTGCTCTATCCCATCCGCTCCCCACGATGGACCTTAGGTTTTTTTCCATCAGTCGGTGCAACACATCTCGACGTAAGGGGTGAAGTCAGCGCTCCTTACCTTTCAGCCCAAGACCGAGGTTGGCTCTTCACAGGTGGAGGAGGTGGAGAAGCGGCGGTACGACTCACCCGAAACCTTGAGATCTACGCTCGAGCTCGAGGGTACTGGTTGCTCCCGACACCACAGATTCACATCGGTCCTGATCGCTTTGAGCTTCTCAGCCCCGGATTTTCTGCAAGCCTCGGTGTCCGCTTGTCACCCGGGTAGCTTGAAAACAGGCCTTTTGGATGTTGCTTCTCTGCCGGGAGGGGCCCATCCTGGCCGCGCGCTCCATGCACCGCCTCTCTCATCGTTTCGTTCTTTTTGGTGGTGCATTCATTGCTCTAGCCGCACTCTATTGGCCCATTGAACGTCGTGTGGCGGCAGCCCGCCTCCTCTCCAAGATGAGCACGGAAGACAAGGCCGCCACACCAACACGTGGTCAAGACGTCAATGAACTCCACCTCCCCGACGGCACTCCAATTCCCGCCCGTATCTATGGCCCTTCAGTCGAGAAGAGCCGACTCTCCATCGTTCTCGCTCACGGGATCCATCACAAAGGAATTGAGGAACCTCGCTTAGTACGTTTCGCCAACCATTTAGCTGCAATGAATTGCCGTGTCCTCACCCCAGAGCTCTCGGAGCTGGCCGACTATCGGGTGAGTCGCCAAGGCGTTCAGGCGATCCAAACCAGCGTCAAATACCTTACACGAGAGGGGAGCGAAGTTGGTCTCATCGGATTCTCATTTGCCGGTGGACTTTCACTCCTAGCGGCTGCTGAACCGCGGATCGCCGAAAACTTGAAGTATGTTGCGAGCATCGGTGGTTATCACGACTTAGCGCGCTCGCTCCGCTTTCTCGCGACCAACGAAGTCGAGGGGCCAACGGGCACAACACACCGAACTGCGCATGAGTATGGCTTGCTCGTGCTGCTCTACGGTCACGTTGAGCACCTTGAATTGGGTGCCGACGAACCAACCTTCGCGCGAACCCTTCGCGCCTGGCTGATGGAGGACCGTCCTCGGGCGCGACGTGAAGCAGAACGACTCCAAGGGGTGACTGCCCAGCAGCTCTTCGCTCTCGTCAACACGGGAAAGCTTCCCACTCTACGAAAGCGGCTTCTTGAGCTCATCAACACTCATCAACAAGAGTTAAGAGACCTTTCCCCGGCCGGACGACTCGAAAGCATCGACACCAAATTGATCTTCCTTCACGGTATTGACGACACTGTTGTCCCTCCTGAGGAAACGCTTTTTGCCGCGCAAGAATTGGAGCAGCGAGCATGGTTTCGCGATCATAGTCTCGTCACCCCCCTTCTTCGACACGTTGGCGTGGACCATCCCGGCAGCACTCTCGACAAAGTCAGGTTGGTCAACTTGATGGCTCAACTCTTCTGAGGCTTGGGTACATGTAATCCGAGGTGTAACCTCGACGACGGGACATGCGCGATACGAGCCCCCCCATTTCGTCGCGCCCACGTTCGCGGCGTTTCGGCGGCCCACCGCCTCGGATCGGTTTTGTCGTTGATTGGCTCGAGCACCCCTATCAGGGGGCGGTTCTGGAGGGCGCCGCTGAGGCGGCGAATGCACGGGGAGCAAACCTCACGGTGCTTGCCGGCGGGGTTCTTGGCGGCCTCGGTCGTCATGGAACGCTCCGGAACCGGATCTACGATCTCATCACTCCCGACCACTATGACGGACTGATCGTGATGACCGGTACGCTGGGAAATCATCTCGGCGAAGACGTCATTGAAGCTCTCTGCCCAGATTTCCCCCGGGATCGGATTTGTAGCATTGCGATCGCCCTCGAAGGCTCACCTTCGGTCCTCATCGACAACAGAAAAGGAATGCAAAGCGGCCTCGAGCACCTCATTCGGGAACACAAGCATCGACGAATCGCTTTCCTCAAGGGACCCACGTCGAACGTCGAAGCAGAGGAGCGTTTCTGGGCTTATCGAGACGTTCTTGAAGTTCACGGAATCCCCTATGATGATCAACTCGTTTGCGAGGGTGACTTCCAGAGGTCTAGTGGCCCAAGAGCTGTAGCCACCCTTCTCGACGATCGTGGGATCTCCCTCTCCGAGCTCGACGCCCTTGTTGCCGCCGATGACTTGATGCTTCTCGGCGTGCTCGATGAACTCACGTTTCGAGGAATCAATGTTCCCGAAGAGCTTGCCCTTCTTGGTTTCGACGACTTGGAGTGGGCTCGCTATTCGAACCCTCCCCTCTCCTCCATTCGCCAACCCTTTGATGAACAGGGGAGAGAGGCCGTGCGCGCGGTGATGGCAGCCCTCACAGGAACCGACACGACGTCGCCCGTCGTGATCCCAACGACGGACCACTTTCGAAGGAGTTGCGGATGTATCCCGGACGAAGATACCTTCTACACGGACCGCCCACCCGCCTCTTCCCCTCTCGATCTAGAGGCAGCATTCATTCGTCATCGCAGCCTCATTCTTGCCCAACTGACTCGCGCCGCGCGAGGGACCGTCGTCGGCGCTGGGCGAGGCTGGGAAACAGCGCTTTACAACGCTTTCCACGATGAGCTCAAGGGGGAAACCGGTCGATTTCGAATCGCATTCAATTCGCTCTTGCAGAAGATCCTCGATGCGGGCGGCGACGTTTCGATTGGACACTCACTGATCACCGGCCTCCGCCGCGAGCTCAACATCGCGGCGGGCGAGAACGCAAGCCATCTTCGGGTGATTGAAAGCTTACTTCACGACGCACGGATCCTGACAAGCCAGCTGATCGAACGAAGCCAAGCAGCTCGACGCCTCAAAGTGGAAGCGTGGTCGCGAGTGCTCAGTGACGTGAGTGCACGCCTCATTACGACGACGGAACTCGGCCAACTCGCGAAAACCATCGCAACCCAGCTCCCCCGATTAGGAATCCATAGTTGTTACATCAACCGCTCCCATTCCAGCCATCCAGAAGCAGCCGAGTTGCTCCTCGGCTTTGGTCCGTGGGGAAGTCTTTCCCCGGACGCCGATCCGATCGTTTTCCCTTCTTCCGATCTTGTCCCCACTACCTTAGTTCCCCAAGAGGAGCGAAGAACGTTCGTCGTGGAACCTCTAGCAACGCCGGCCACTCAGTTCGGTTTCGCCGTTTTCGACTACGGGGAAGTGCAACCGTACGCGTACGAAGCGCTTCGCGAACTGCTCACAGCGGCTCTTCGGGGAGCCGGATTGATCCCTTAGTCCCCGAATGACTCCGCTCAATCCTGCCAAGCTCAACACTGCCAGGCTTAGTGCTGCCCAACTCAATGCCGCCAAGGCAACTGCATCACCTCACCGGCCTCGTTCCTGATCTCTGAACCAATAGCGACAATCACGAAATGGTCGGTCGCTTCCTTTCCAGTGTTTCTGAGTCGGTGCGGAACACCGGCAGGCGCAATCACCGTTGCCGGTGCCTGGAATGGGACGGTCATCTCACCGACAATGACTTCACCCGACCCTCGAAGAACGACAAAAACTTCCTCTGAAGAGTGCTCGTGGCGAGGTGTTGTCTTCCCCGGCTCCACACTGGAGCGCCACACCTCAAAAGTTCGAGCTCCCATCGATTTTGTCGCAAGGCCGATCAGACGAGCACCATCCAAAGAGTATTCTTTCAGATCGCTGTGCGCGACGACGACAGGCTTGAGTGTCGCCTCTGAGTGATCTGCTTTCCCATCAACCGCCACGTGCCTGTGCGCATGAGGAATGTCGCCGTCGTCGAGTGTACGCCCGTTCGACGAGTCGGGCACCGAAGCCGACGGCAAGCACTCTGACCCTTCAGAACGCGGTGCACCGGACGTCGTTTTTTGGGATGGATAATGATGATGGTGGTGAGTGCACGCAGGGAGGAGCACGACCACGGCCGCAACGAATGAACGCATCGCGCCACCTTAAGCTCGATGCTCTTACGAAGAAAGCTTCCAGCCTCCCGAAAGGCCCTAGTGGACGTGATCGTCGAGACTCAAATCTTCCCAGTTCGGGAGCAGCTCGACTCCGTCCGGCGGGTCGCACTCAAGGCCTGCCACCTGACGGCCTCCGATCACAACGCGCGTTCCCATCGCGGCAATACGTGACATCGACTTGACGTAGCTGCGAAAGAGCTTCGGCTCTGGCTGCCTGATCACCGATACGCACAGTAGCTTCACGTGTTGGCTGAGCGAAAAGGCAACGACCTCTTCCGCAGGAAGGTTCGGCCCTAGGTACGAAACACGGCGCCCTTCCAAGGAGAGTTGAATGGCCAAGGCCAGCGCAGCCAACTCATGCATGTCCCCTTCGAAGGTCGTGCAAGCAGCGTGCTCAGCCATCTTTCCGCGTTGATCGATACCGACAAGGATGCCGGCCATGTGCATGCGCAAAATGGCGCTGGAATAATGTTCCTGAGCGATCGAAACCTCTCCCGTCGTCCACATCTCCCCTATCCGACGCAGCACTGGAAAGAACACTCGATGCAAACGTTCGGTGAAGCCGACCGAGGCAAGGCGATTCAACATCGCCTCTGCTTCTTCGCGACGATAACTCACGAGAGCATCAGTCAGTCCTTCCGCAATGCGCTCGTAGTTTTCCGGAGCGAAGGCTTCGCCAGCTCCAGAGGAGTCCGGGTCACGGAGCTCTTCCTCCCGCCGAAGGAGAGCCACTGCCTCGCTGATTTTCAACCCAGCATGCATTGCGTTTTGTACACGGCGTAGCTTTTCGACATCCTCGTCGCTGTAGCTGCGATACCCATTGGCATGCCGCTCAGGGCGCACAAAACCGTACCGTCGTTCCCACGCAATGAGCGTGTTACGGGGGATCCCGGTCATTTCGGCAACGGTGCGAATTCGATAGGTCATTTGGCTAAGAGGCGAGCATCGGTCTGCGTCAGGGCCGACGGTTTCTTCAATATATCAGAACACCAGGTAAGAGCACTCGCCAGAACGAGGCTCCATTTCCTCCAAGCCGGAACCCGGGTTCGCCCCTTCCACGGATCAAGCCCCCGCTCTGTCAGGACGACGCCTATTTCTCGGTAAAGTCGCTGCGCGATCATGATGGCCAGCCTGGGGCCTCTCGGGATGTAACCCATCCCTGCCCGGCCAGACGCATAGTAGGACTCCGCTTCCTGCAACAGCTCACCAACGATCAATCGAAGAGCAGAGTGGGTCTTTGCCGACAAACTCGCAGACTGACCGCACGCCACCTTCACGATTTCATCTCCGTCCACTCGGCGCGATGCGAAACGTTCCCAGGGCAAATACCGACGATTGCGTTGAGCGTCCTCCAGCACGTCGCGGCAGATGTTCGTGATTTGCATGGCAATTCCGAGGTCCACCGCATGCTTCGTAGCCTTCGGATCACGAACACCGAGAACCCCACACATCATCTTTCCCACGGTTCCAGCAACCCGGTAGCAGTAGAGGAAAAACTCCGCGTCGTTTTGCACACGCACGCAGTTCAGATCCGTCCGTGCCCCTTCGATCAGATCGCGAGCTGGGTCCAGTCCGATCCCAAGCTCTCCACACAAGTGAACGTACGCTTCCACGACAGGCGTGCGCTGGCGAAGCCCATTCAGCATCTCCTCGATTTCAGCAAGCTCGGCTTGCGCTACGGCGTCGTCCGTCGCTTCGTCCACCGTGTCGTCGACGAGTCGGCAGAAGGCGTAGACAATCGCCGCCTGGTCACGCATTTCCGGCGTCAGGAAACGTCCAGCCAAAGAAAAACTGCGTGCATGGCGTTCGAGAACCCCGCGACAAAAGATCACCGTCTCCTGGTTCATCAAGCTGCTCCTGAGGTGAACTCGTGGGTTCTAGGTTCTCGTGCCTCGAGTTGGAAACGACCTCCTTGAGCCACCGGGACCAACTTTTGCAGCACTTTCGCAGAGCACAGGACACCGGGCATCCCAGCCCCTGGATGAGTACTCGCACCGACGAAGTAGAGGCCATCAACGTCCGGACAAGCGTTGTGATAGCGAAAGTAAGCCGATTGAGTCATGAGCGGCTCCAAACCAAACGCCGCTCCCTGATGGGATCTCAACGGTCCCTCGAAGTAACGCGGATCAACTGAGAAACGGGTTGCCAAGTGCGTCCGCAGCTCCGGGAATTCTCGTTCTTCCAAACTCTCCAGAATGGCATCGAAATAAGACTCCGCATGTTCACTCCAGTCGATTCCACTGAGTTGATTCGGCACCGGCGAAAGAACGTAAAATGCTTCCTGCCCCGGAGGGGCCATGCGAGGATCGGAAGCCCCCGGCCGGTGCAAATAGAGCGAAAAGTCCTCAGCCAGCACTCGGCGTTGAAAGATGTCCTCGAGCAACCCTCGATAGCGAGGTCCAAGGACGATCGTATGATGCTTCGTGTTCGGGTATTGCTTCGTCGTTCCGAAGTAGCCAACGAAGAGGCTCATTGACTGACGCTTCTTCAACACGCGCTTCGGGGAATTTCGCTTGAGCACGGCAGGATTCAGCATCGTCGAATAGACGAGAGTCGGGTCAGCGTTGCTGACGACTAGATCTGCCGGAAGACGCCGCCCATCCTCGAGCACGACTCCCGTCGCACGTCTGCCCGTCGTCTCAATCTGCTCCACAGGCGTCCCTAGGCGAAGCTCAACACCTGATTCCTCCAAGAGTGCAGCAAGTGCGCGTACGATCGCCCCCGTGCCACCTTGGGCATAGTGCACCCCCCATTTGCGCTCGAGGTAGTGAATCAAGAGGTAAATCCCAGGCGCTCGCATGGGGTTTCCGCCAATCAACAAAGGCTCGAAGGTGAACACCTGCCGGAGCCGATCATCCCGAATGTACCGGGAAACGAGGCTGTACACGCTCCGATACGCCGAAAGCTGGCCCAAATCGGGAACAATCCTGAGCATGTCGCTCAGCTTGCCGAATGGAGCGTCCGCGAGCTGAGTATAGCCAACCCGAAAAATCCTCTCGGCATGGTCGACCATCTTACGATACCCATCGACGTCTCCAGGGCTCAGACGTTGAATTTCAGCGAGTAGTCTTTCCTCATCGCCGACGTAGTCGAAGTGGTTCCCGTCAGGAAAGGAACAGCGATAGAACGGGTCAACTGGAACGAAATCGACGTAGTCTTCCCGTCGACGACCCAAGACCTCAAAAAGTTCGTCGAACAAATACGGAGCTGTCACGACCGTCGGACCGGCATCGAAAGTGAACCCATCTCGCTCGAAGACCCGAGCTCGCCCACCAAGCTGCATTCCTGCCTCCAAGACCGTCACTTGGTATCCAAGCGCACGCAGGCGCACGGCCGCAGCGAGCCCTCCAAACCCACTCCCAACGACTACCGCGCGCTGGATCACGACGCGTACTCCCGATCGACCAGGTTGGCCTGTTCAACGAGGGGACTGAGCGCCATCTCCACAAGCTTTTCGGCCAAGCGAAACAGGGTTGGTGTTCCCCGCAACAAAGGTGCCTCAAGGACATGGTCGCGAATCTCGCAGATCATATCCATCACTCGATCTAACGCTCCACTGAGCAGGTAGAGATCTCTTATTTTGAGGACGTCTTCTTCAGTAGTTTCCGCACGGCCGCGATCGAGCACGTTGAGAACCGCTTGTGCGGTTTCCGGTGACGCTTCGAGATGCGCAACCAACAAGGCGCTGACTTTTCCCTCATAGATATCGCATCCGACTTGACCTCGCCCTTTGTCACCAAAAAGATCGATGACGTCATCTTGGATCTGAAAAAGCACACCCAATTGCTTGAAGTATTCCCCCAACGCCTCGGCTTGCGCCTGGCTCTTTCCGCCAAGAATAGCCGCTCCGACGACGGGTAGCGCGAGAAGAGCTCCTGTCTTCCCACGACAAGCACTCACGTAACTTTCCAGATCTAAGTGTCCAGCCTCGCGCAAACCCAGCTCCTCGACCTGGCCTCGAACGATGTGGGTTGCTGCATCAGCCACAAAGCGATGAAGCGTTGCTTGTTCAGGAGAATCGATTTCAGCCACCGCAAGAAATGGAAGCATGAGCATGAAGTCGCCCGCATTGATCGCTTGAGCAATCCCATGATTGGCCCAAATGGTTGGCTTCCCCCGACGTGTCCGATCGCCATCCTGAATATCATCGTGAATCAAAGTCGCGTTGTGCAAAAGCTCCATCGCGGCTGCCCACTTGATTGCAAGCTCTTCAGAGACACCAAAGCTTGCGCAAGCTTCTAACGCGAGTCGAGCTCGGATCCTTTTGCCTCCCGTCGCTAGCTGCTCGGACACCATCGCGCCGGCTCGGTCGACTCTCTGTCCGCGAGCCAAGCGAAGCATCGTCTTCTCAACTCGCGCCAACACATGAAGGGAGCTCGGGGCTCGAGGTTGGGGAGCTTGGTTCGTATCGATCGGCGCGTTCATGGGTCTCCTGTTTTCAAGTTCTCGGGTTCAAACGAAGAAGGGCATCAGGGCACGAGCGGTGGCTGAAGCACCACCGCGCATCAATCCAGTGCGAAGGCCCATCGGGGCTTCGCGGAAGATCCGCCACATCGTTTCAGCGATCTCCGCAGCAGGCATTCGTCCCGCCATGAACCGCTGCCAACGACCGTCGGAGAGAGAGAAGAACTCAGCAATGAATCGCCTGAGTTTCGATGCAGGCAACTCTCCGAGAGCCTGAGCGCCGATCTGATAAACGGACCATGCGCGTCGCCGCTCGTCGCTCCACATCGTTGCGATTGCGGCTTGAGTTGCGGCCGCAGAGCCTTTGCTCCAGGCACTCTCCACCGCATCAGCTACCCGAGGCGCCTCAGAGAGACCGCGCGCCAGTTGATAGCCTGTTGCCGGATGGACGAGCCCTGCGACTGCACCAAACGGTACGATCCATTCCTCTCGATCAGGCAAGTCACCGCCCATCGGAATCACGCATCGTTCTGTTCCCAAAACGCGAGTGAACTTCAGCTGGTCGCGATGCAAACGGTTCTCGAGCCGCTCTCTGAGAACGTTCATGGCAACCGGCTGGCGAGAAAAGAGACACGTCTCCTGCACGAAAACCGTCCCCGGGCCGTGCGGGTGACCAGTCTCCGGAATTGCGTAGAGAAACGTCGCCGGCTCATCGTCAGACACCGTTCGGTAGTCCATCAGTGACATTTCACCGCGCCCGAAGGGATGAGTCTGTACATCGATCCACATCCCATACGCGCTCTGATAGCCCGCTGGAGTTCGTGGAAACTGCCCCTCGAAGGCCGCCGACCGGCCGCTCGCGTCAACGATCAACGAGGCAACCACATCGCTTTCGGACACTTCATCGCCGAAGTCTCCTGGCCCGGGCTCGAGAACAGCGCGGCTGACCGCGCCTTGTTGCGATGAGAGAGGTTGGACAGACAACACTCGCCCTCGATGCAAACTCACACCCGCCTGCTCACAACGCCCCAACAAGGTTGCTTGAAGAAAAGATGTGTCCAAGCGGGCATATGGATCACCCAGCACAATTCGCGCTTCATCTGTTTGCACCTCTGGCGCAGCAAAGCGTCTCACGACTGCCGATTCGAGTCCGAGCCCCGCAAGCTCGCTCTCAAAATCCCCATACGATTGCGCCCAGCGATCTCCCAGGTCGGGTGCGATGACGGAAACTTCACGTCCGCGATCGGCTAACTCGGCGGCAAGGGCCAAGCCACTCGGACCAGCCCCGACCACCAGGATCTCCGTGGATCGCTCGACGGGGCGAGTCGCTTGGGGCAGGCTGAAGACCATATGCAGACAGTATGCATTTCTCTCTCGACAACGCAAACGGTTTGCATAGACTATTGAAATTGAAATCTATCAATATCCGTCATGTCGCTCTTCGCTGCCAACCCAAACCCTATGCAGACAAGAACTTCCGCAGAAGCACCCGGGGGGTTCCTCTGGTGGTACTGCGACTTGCGCAAAGGACGCGGCGATGGCTTGGTCCTGATCTGGTCCTTGGGTCTCCCCTTCCTTCCTGGTTCTCGGATCCCAGGTTCGGCCATCGATCACCCTGCGCTCTCGGTGGCGCACTATCGTGGCGGTCTTCAGGAGTTCTATTTGCTCCAACAGTATGACGCAGCGGATGCAGACCTCGACCTCATCACTGGCGCAGGCAGACTCGGAGCTTCTCACTATTCAGTTCAAAGTGATGAAGAACGGATTGAGGTACTGCTCCAGCTGGACGAACCTGTCCCCCAAAGCGCTCAACGTCTCCAAGCAGAGATTCGACTAGGTGGACCACGCGTAGCTCTGACCGAGGGCCCGGCAAGCGCCGTGCACCTGTGGAGCCCTCGTTTTCTTCATGGGACCGGGCGAGCAACGTTGACCTATGACGACGAAACTCATCGATTCGAAGGAAGCGCCTACTTCGATGGCAATTCAAGCTCCCTTCCCTTGCATCAACAAGATGTCCTTTCGTGGCGCTGGGGACGGGTCAGTTTTCGTCATTCCACAATTGTCTACTACGAGGTTCAAGCTGAGGACGGGTCCTGTCAACGCTTCCTTTTGGAGCAAAATGACCAGGGCCAGTCAGCCCGAATCGCCGGGCGACTTCATTTCTTCGGTGAAACCCGAGGTCACTATGGCTTGAGACGCCCTCGAGAAACGCACATCCTCACAGAAAACCGACGAATCGTCGTCCTCCAAGACCAATCAGTGGAGGATGGCCCCTTCTATTCACGCACCCTCTGTCGAGCCATCGATGAGTCGGGAAATCACGGAGTGGGCGTGTCCGAAGTCGTGCGGCCAACCCATGTGGATCGACCCTGGCAGCGGCCTCTCGTGCGAATGCGAACTCATCGTGTTGGCCATCGCAACTCACCTTTCCTCCCTCTCTTCAACGGCACGCGATCTGGTCGCGCCGCGCGAACTCTCCAAGCGCTCCTGGGAGGTACCGCCTGATGATCTGGATCGCCCTACTGCTCCTGCCTTCGTTTGCGTTCGTCATGACGCTCTTGAACGTCGCAACCTGGCGGCGTGGTTCCCCATCTTTCAAGCCAAACACATCCGTCTCTGTGCTGATCCCAGCTCGAAACGAAGAGCGAACTCTTGGTGCAGCACTCAAAAGCGTCCTCAATTCCGCCAACAACGACCTCATTCGAGAGGTCCTGATTTACGACGATCAAAGCACCGACAAAACCCAACAAGTCGCGTCCACCTGGGCAAGCCGCGATCCCCGGGTGCGTCTCGTTCCTGGACTTCCACTTCCCTCTGGTTGGGTCGGAAAACCACACGCCTGCGCCCAGCTCGCGAGAGCAGCGAACTACGAAACTCTCCTCTTCATGGACGCCGACGTCAGGTTAAAGCGCACCGGGCTGACCAGGCTCCTTTCTCTGTCAGCCAACGAGCACGGCGACGTCGTCAGCGCTGTTCCTCAGCAACAGGCCCAAACGCTCGCCGAACGCCTCGTCATCCCCCTTCTCGTTCTCACGTACACCTCCTGGCTTTTCCTTCGTGCAGTCGAGTGGGGTCGCGATCCGCGTACCGTGGCAGCTAACGGGCAACTCTTGCTCGTCACCAGAGACGCCTATGACACGATTGGTGGGTTTGAGGCCGTCCGCGCCGAGGTTGTCGATGACGTTGCTTTTTGTCGGCGTGCGAAGACTTTGAGTCAGAAGGTGATCTTTGCCGACGGAACGTTGATGGCGGATTGCCGCATGTACGAGGGTCACTCAGAGCTCATCAACGGGTTTTCCAAAAACTTACACGAAGGTGTAGGAGGAAGCTGGCGTCTGTTGGCTACGATGTTTCTCTACGTGGCGGCGTTTCTGCTCCCCTATCTCGCCCTCGTTGCCTCGATGGTGGTTCCAACTTGGAGAAGCTCGCTTCTGCCTCCAGCGCTCATCGGTGTGGGGATCAACATCGCTCTCCGTGCCACACTCGCCGCTCGCTTTCGACAACCCTGGGACGGTCTCGCCCTCCACCCGTTGAGCATCGCGGCGTTACTTGGAATCGCATTGAACTCATGGCGTTGGCATCGTCGTGATGCCATTTACTGGGCTGGCCGCACCTATCAAACGCGAACGGCGCGCACACTCGATAGGGAACGCTCAAAGGAGCTACCGCTTTGTGGAGGGACGTCCTGATGGGGAAGCAACCCTGGTTCCAGGCGTTGGCCAGACGTTACGTTCGGCGCCGACTTCGAAGAACATTTTCGGACGTGCGGTCTTCACCCCTCAGCTCGCTCAAACGTCTACTTGAAACGGAGTCAGCCATCCTCGCCTGCAACCATGTCGCGTGGTGGGACCCTTTGTTACTCCTCCATTTGGAGACACACCTGGACTGTGAAGGTTACTGTGTGATGGACGCCAAAAGTCTTGATCAGCTACCTTTTTTTCGTTGGGTCGGAGCGCTCCCCATCGATCGGAGCAATCGCCGAAATGCATACCATGATCTCGTCCATGCCGGTCGCATCCTTGGGTCGCCCAAACGTTTGCTCGCCATCTTCCCTCAGGGCCAGCAGCAACCGCACCACTTGCCACTCGGTTTCCGCCCGGGGGTTGCCTCACTAGCTGCCGGCACCGGTGCGCCGGTCTTTCCGCTAGCCATTCGGTACGACTATTTGGACGGACCGCGCCCCGTCGTTCATCTCTCCGTAGGTCAAGCTCTGCGGCTCGACGCGGCGACAGATACGAAAGAATCGTTCATTCACTCTGTGGAACACGGCATCAGACGCGAACTGAACAAGGTTGACGAGTCGCTCATCGGAGAACGCCCCCCGTATCCCTCCTTGATGGGCAAGACCGCGAACGACGAGCGACTCGAACGGCTGCCGGCCGGATCGAAAGCTCTTCGAATCCTCTCGAAAGGCGGGACTTCGTGAGCAAACCGATCGACGTCGCGGTCATCGGTGCAGGGATCGGTGGACTCACCGCCGCGATCCAGCTTGCTGCACGAGGACTCAACGTTCACGTCTTCGAAAGAAGCGACCGCGCTGGAGGAAAGGCTGGGACGGAGACCTTCGAGGGCGTTGAGTTCGATACCGGGCCTAGCGTCCTCACGCTGCCACATGTGTTCGACGAACCTTTTGCATTGGCTGGTCTCCGCCGAGAAGACGAAATCACGTTGACGCAACCGTCGCCTGGCTTTCGCTACCACTATCAAGACGGGGTGACTTTGGACGTCCACCATCATGTTGAAGACACCATCCAATCGGTCAAACAAACCTTGGGATCAAGAGCAGCGAACGAGCTAGCGAGCTATCTCGAATACGCTAGGAAGATTTGGCAAACAGCGGCGCCTCACTTCGTTTACAACGCGGCGCCTGACGTTCCTCAGCTCTTGTTTGGTGGGACGAAGGCCTGGGGTGCGCTCCTTCAGATTGATCCTCTTCGTTCCTTGACGACGGCGATCGACCGAAGAGTCAAAAGCTCCCACCTCAGGATGCTTCTTCGACGATATGCCACCTACAACGGGTCAGATGCCCGGCGCGCGCCAGCGACGCTCAGCTGCATCGCGCATGTGGAATTGTCCCTCGGGGGGTACGGAGTCCAAGGAGGCATGGTTGAGTTGGTTCGAGCGTTGGAGCGGGCAGCTCGACGTGCAGGAGCGCACTTTCACTTCCAAACCGAGGTCTCCGCGATTGCGGTATCCGATGGTTCAGTCTCCAGACTCGAACTTGAGGATGGCTCCCATTGGCTCCCCGAACAAATCGTGACGAACGCCGATGCAACGCATTTGCTCACAGATCTTCTTCCATCGTCGGAAAGACGGATCAGCGAAGAAACACCATCGATGTCGGCTTACACCGGGGTCATCCGAGCGGCTCGCACGCCTCAATCTCGCCCGGCGCATTCGGTGCTCTTTCCCCTCGACTATCGCTCAGAGTTTTCCGACATCTTCGATCGCGAGATCGTACCGAAAGACCCGGCCATCTATCTTTGTGCGCTCGAAAGCGCCCACCGGCGCCGAGGTTGGAAAAACGGAGAGCCCGTTTTTGCCATGATCAATGCACCGGCGATCGCTCAGAGTTCTACGGCAGCCGAAGATCCACAAGGTCGCCTCCTTCGACGACTTGTGAGTCATTCCCTGATTCAACCCGAGGACGAGTTCATCTGGTGGAGAACCCCACTCGATCTCGCAGCCCGCTTCCCCGGGTCTCGAGGGAGCCTCTACGGAGCAGCATCCAACTCCGCAACAGCCGCATTCCGGCGACCGAAGAATCGCGTCCCCCACGTCCGCGGGCTGTATCTCGCATCAGGAAGCGCGCACCCTGGAGGAGGGGTCCCCCTCGTGGCTTTATCAGGAAAACAAGCGGCCTACGCCGCGCTGGAAGATCGAGGGATTGCCGCATGAATGTCAGGAACACTCTCCGCCTTCTTTGCTTGAGTTGGCTCCCGGTTCTCACAAGCGTCGACGGCGCTTCCGAGCGCGACTTGTCTGGAGCCTACCTTTATATCCAAGAAACCACATCAGTAACCAAGATGCCGTTCCTCGCCGATGTCGTCGCAACGACACGTGCAGTGAGCATCCAACAACTGCGCCATGAGAATGGATGGCTCCGAGGAACAGGAGAGCTTTGCGACGTGCGCATGTCGACCTCCTCCAAGCTCGTCAAGACCACTCTCCCTCGAGCGTTTCGTCAAGCCATTCCTCCAGTCAGAACCAACGCTAAAATCACCCGCCACGGCCGGAGCCTCAAGTTTGAACAACCCGCGCAGACGCTGGTTCTTGGTGCGAAGTTAAAAAACAAAGCGAAAGAAAAGCTCCCGGTTCAAGCAACCGATCCCCGAGTGTCGGACGATGACCAAGATGGGCACCCAGGAGTAACGGTCAAAGTGTCCGGGATTATTTCCGGAGAGATCTACGTCATCCAACGAAGTACAAGTTGGCTGACTGGACACTCAACTCCTCAGGGGTTTCATGGAAAGATCACCTTTACGAATGATCAAAAGATCATTGGTGCGAGTCGCAACGTACTTCGTCGAGATCCAGGCGCCCAACCCGACCCGAGTAGAAGCACCTTTTTATTGCGGAAGCTCCCCCGTCCCATCAGCTGTGCTGAGGCCATCGCCATTGCGAGACGCTAGTCGCCCAGGCTAACTTGAGCGATGTGAGTCTCCCGAAGAAAACGCGACGCGCGAGGCGCTCTGGCGCATCTTCCCAGCCGACGGTGGTGGATGTCGCGCGTGCTGCAGGAGTCTCACCGCAAACTGTATCCAACGCTCTCAATCAACCGGAAAGGGTCACAGAGAAAACGCTCGAAAAAGTCCGTCGAGCGATTGCTCAAGTGAGTTATCGACCCAGCTATGCAGCCCAAGCCTTGCGCGGAGGGGTATCGCGAACCGTCGCTGTTGTGACGTTGGGAGACGACGAAGCACATCATTTCGATCGTCCTTACTTCGGGCGGGTTCTCAACGGAATTCTTCGCACGATCGAACCGCGTGGATACAAGGCGTTGATTCATCAAGCTCGTCCAGGAGAGCTCGATGGTCTCCTGGAGCTCTTCGAGCAAGGTCGTGTCGATGGAGCTGTCGTGCTCGCGGGCGTTGCTCCTGCTCGCGATCTCAAACGGCTGCAGGAGAGCGGTCGCCCCGTCGTCCTCATCGATCGCCGTTCCACCAAGCTCCCTTGTGCTCATGCAGATTATGCTTCCGGAATTGCCGACGCAGTCACACACGCCGCCAACGGAGGGGCCAAGCGTTTCCTCTATTTATCTGGCCGAGTCGGCAAGGAGAAAACCAGCACCCCTTTCCTGCGACTGAAGGGGTTTGAACAAACCGTAAAGAGCCTCGGACTTGTTCGGCGTAGCCAGGTGGTGGCTTGCGGCTGGAACGCCCAGGCGGGTCGAAGTGCGCTGCTTGAGGCTGTCGCTGACGGCAAGAAGTACGACACTATCCTCTGTGCCAGCGACGACATCGCTTTTGGGGCGCTCTCTGCGCTGCGCCAACAAGGCCAGTCAGTCCCCGACCAAGTTCGTGTCATCGGCTTCGACGCCAGCACTTTGAGCGAAATGTGTGACCCACAGCTCTCGTCTGTCGCGGTACCTTTCGAACGCTTGGCGGAAGAAGCGACAGAGCGCCTCCTTCAGACTCTCAAGAACGGAAGTTCAAGCCTCCCCCGCGAGTACCGTGCTGCTCCTGAACTGATTGTCCGAGGCACCTAGGCGAGCTTCCGATTCGCCTCGGGCAACTTGGCGATAACGCGATCCAAAAGCTCCTTTCGCCCAAAGGGCTTTTGAATCAGGTCTTCCGTCGGATCAAACTGAGCCGGTGTTAGCTGCTGATCGGTGTAACCGGACATCAACAGATAACCAAGACGCGGGTGGAGTCTCTGCGCGCGTTCGATCAACTCCACGCCGGACATCCCTGGCATCACGACATCGGTGAGCAGAAGATCTGGGGTCCGCTTGGCGTTGACGACCAAGGAAAGCGCCTCAGCTCCGTCCTGCGCGACCAATACCTCGAACCCTGCCTCCTCCAACATCCGTACGATCAGCTTTCGAGCATGCTCGTCATCCTCTGCGAGAAGAATCAATCCTTGTCCGCGCCGGCGGAGCGTCGATTGGGATGCGCTCACTCGGCCCGGCAACGGACAGGTTGTCTTCGGCCACGAAATAGTGAAGCGAGCACCTTTTCCAATAGTCGATTCCACTGAAATCTCGCCCGAAGACTGAGTTACGATGCCGTGAACCGTCGCCAACCCCAGGCCTGTCCCCTTCCCTCGTGGCTTGGTCGTGAAGAATGGGTCAAAAATCTTTTCCTGAATCTCGGGAGCAATCCCAGGACCTGTGTCCACAACCTCCAAGACAATTCGATCCTCCACGTGCGAGACACGCATCCGAACGGCTCCTCCATCTGGCATGGCATCACGGGCGTTCGCCGCCAAGTTGATGATCACCTGCTCGAGCTGACCCGCGTCGGCAACAATCGGGCAGACCCCTTCCGCTCGGATCTCCAACAGGATTTGTTCACCGACCAAACGCCGAAGGAGTTTCTCCAGGCCGCGAAGTGATTCGGCGACGTCTAAAGAAATAGGACTAATTACCTCTCGTCTAGCAAAGGCGAGAAGTTGACGCGTTAGGACAACCCCTCGTTGATACGTCCCGCGGAGTTCCTCGGCGATTTCGTCAGCGCCTTCCTCCGGCAGAACTTCGATAAAGTCGGCATAGCCGGCCACCACGGTGAGTAGGTTGTTGAAGTCATGCGCGACACCACCGGCAAGCTGACCAACGGCTTCTAGTTTTTGCGAGTGCTGGAGTTGCGAAGCGAGCTCCTGTTCGCGACGTTCCGCCTCTTGTTGAGGGGTAATGTCTCTGATCAAGAGAAGCCAGGAGGCCCTCTCATCACTGCTCGCCACAGGGCGAGCTCGCACCTCCAAGTCCAATCCCGTCGGCCCGGATCGCAACTTCTGGGTGCGACCCTGAGTCAACGCTGCCATATCGAAGCTCTCGCCCTCCTGGCTAACCGGTTCAAACGGTAGATCCCTCGGCTCGATCTCGCGCAACTCCAGACGGCTCATTCCAAGCAATTCGGAAACGTGGTCGTTCGAGGCTTCAACACGCCCATCGGGCGCAACAACTAGCAAGCCGTCAGGAGCCGCCTCCAACAGGTCTGCCGCCCGGCGCTCATTCGCCCGCGCACGAGCCAAAAGATGCCCGAACGATCGAAGAAAAACATGCAGCACAAAAGCGGTTGCGAGCTGAGAGACGAGCAAGGCGGCGACGTGCACGGAATCGCGTGGACCGAACCCAGGCCCCACATCTTGTGCACCGCCCAACCAAACCAAGATCGGAACAGCGACGCCTGTAGCCAACGCCATTCCATATGCCGCTCGCGGCCCGAGGAAGAGCCCGGTGCCCATCACCAAAACGGGGAGAGCCGGCAAAGCAGCGTCACGAACTCCCAGCGGAGACCAATAGAAGGAAATACATGTCTCGAGAGCAATTGCAGCGAGCACGAGATATGCCCCTTGCATCGGTCGCCCTCGCCTCTCCAGAATCAGCCCGATGAACGCAACGGAGAGGGCGATGAACTCCTGCCGGACCCCCAGGGGGCTCGGAGTGTTCTCCAATTCGGGCACCAAGGCCATGACCGAGTAGGCACAGATACAAACGAGCAACGCCGAGCGCACCCACAGCGCGTATTGGGTCGGCACCCCCTCCCTCAGTCCCTGGAGCGAAAGCGCTCGTACGGTCGGCGGAGCGATCGATTGAAGTCGTCCAGAGCTTTGATGCCCTCGACCTGTTGGGGAGTCGAAAATAGTTTCAAGGAACTCATGATCCTAACGGCAAGCGGACAGGATTTTGAAGGATCGATGCGGAAAGCTCATTTTTCTTCGATCCGGCTGTAACGCCACGACTCCCGGTGACGACTGTCACTTCATGAGACGAAAAAGCGTTGTCCTCATCGCCAGTGTTGTTGCCATTGCCCTCACCGCATGCGAAGGCAGCCCAGACGGTTCGCCAGTCGACGACGAGAGCCAGGATTCCAGCAGCTCCACAGAAACCAACGACACTTCTCCGGTCGACGACTCTGCATCATCGGGCGGAACCCCAGGCGGAGACGTGCCAGTCGACCCGGTCCCATCCCTGGACCCCACTTGTAGCGGAACTGCGTCCTATCGCGTGACGTTCGACGTCACCTGGACGGAAGCGAACTTTCCTTCGGAGTATCCGGTGGAAGGACCAGACATTCCGACCTACGACGCGGCGCACCTTTCACCGTTGATTGGCGCCGCACACGGCGGCGAATGGGCCCCGTGGCGCACGGGGGAAATCTCGTCCGACGGCACAGAAGAGATGGCGGAAAGCGGTAACCCAGCCACATTGGCCACTGAAGTCCAAACAGCAATCGACGCCGGTCAGGCAGAATCGTTGATTCGAGGCTCCGGAGTCGGTTACCCGCCGGGACAAGATGCGGCGAATTTCACGGCAAGCGAAACCTTCGCCTGGGCAACGGTCTCATCGATGCTTGCGCCTTCCCCCGATTGGTTCGCCGGCGCTACGGTACACCTTTGCGGAGACGCCGGCTGGCTATCCACGCTCACAGTGGACGCCGTCGTTCATGACGCAGGCACGGACGATGGTTCTGGATACAACTATGGTTGGCAAGACACCCAACCGCCTGGACCAATCACGCCCATCACGGACGAACTCTTTGCCACCAACAATGTCGTCGGCACCTTCACGTTCGTTCTCCAATGAGACACCATTAGAGCGTGCTGCTGTTCCAAACCTTTCGTATCCTCCTCGCGGCGGTCGATCTCGATTCGGCCACTGCGCAAGCCAGGACCGATTCGGATGACTTACGTGCAGCGATCGCGGGCAATCAGACGGCTTTCGAGCGCCTGGTTCGCCGGTACCACGGACAGCTTAAGCGATTTCTCAAGCTCTACGTCCCGGATGCGTCGAGCGCGGACGACGCCGCGCAAGAGACGTGGATAGCTGTACTGAAAGACGGAGAGAGCTTTCAAAACCGTTCCGCATTTCGCACTTGGCTGTTCAAGGTGGGAGCACGTCGCGCCCAAGATCTCAGCCGACGACTCGGACGAGACGAAGAACGCGTGCGCCAATGGTTGACGGATGCCGAGTCGGCTCACCACGAAATTCCCAGAGGACGTTTTCTGCCGTCGGATCATCCAAACTACCCAGAACATTGGGGGCACCCGCCGACACCCGTCAGGCAAGGTCCCGATCATCTTCTCTTTCAACGCGAAGCGGCTGGTCGAGTGCAAGAAGAACTCAAGAGACTCCCCGAGGCGATGGCAGCCGTGGTCACCCTACGAGATTTCGCCGGCTTGTCCGGAGCAGAAACCGCTACTGCCGTTGGCCTGACTCAAAGTCACCAGCGAGTCTTGCTCCACCGAGCGCGCCTCCGACTTTGGGCTGCTTGGGAGGAATACGAAGGGAAGCCATGAGCGACGACGATGACATGCACTGCCTCCAGTTCACGAAGTTGATCACGGAGTACGAAGAAGGCGCTCTCAACGACGATTTGCGCAGAGCCTTCGAGACGCACCGAGGGTACTGCGATGGTTGTCAAACGCTCCTTGCTCAACTTGACACGACGAAGGCCCTAGCGAAGGAACTCGCCGAACCGGGCGACGTTCCAGCAAAACTGGTGGAGGCCTACCAACGCACGATTCAGGATCAAAAAGAGAAACCAGACCGCCAGACCTAACGCCGGGTCCGAGCCGACTCGCCAGTTTCGACGAGAGCTGTTAGTTTTTAGGCCTCATGGCCGCGGATCGCCCAAAGGCCGCGGACAAGGACCGACGTCAGCCTGTATTGGACCCTCTCGCTGCAACGAGGGTTCTGCGTGCGATTTACGGAGTCGCCTTCGCGGCATCGCTCGGCATCACATTGACCGCGCTGATCAACGGCGAATCCCGCATCGCTCTTCTTGGTGGAAGCGCTGGCGCGACATTCACCTTCCTTCTCTTGCTCACACGCCCCGCTCAAGTCGCTATCGCCGGAGCGCTAGGAACTTTCTTTCTCCTTGGCATTGTTCTTCTAGCCGCCGTATCCGGCTTTGGTGTTCGCGATCTAACCTACCCGGCATTTGCGTTTGTGATCCTGCTCGCGAACTTGGTCCTCCCCCGAAGAACAGCGCTCATCGCGACGGTTGCGACGTGTCTCCTCTCCTCCAGCGTCGCCTTTGCTGAATACCTAGGCGTCTTCGAGACTCCTTTCAGCCACCGCACCAGCTTCACGTCCGTAGTGATCGTGAGCGCTATCTCGTCCGCAATCGCACTCACCGCCCATCGACTCGTCCGCGCCTACCACGACAACCTAGAACGGATCGGACTTCAGGAGCTCGACTACCAGCATATCTTCAACGCGACGACCGAGGCCATCTTCCTCGTCGATCCCTCCACAGAACGCATCGTCGACGTGAACGAAAGCGCCCAGGCGATGCTCGGATACTCCCGACAAGAGTTTCTTCGCAGCTCTCTCCAGCTCCTCGCCGCAAAGCATCAAAGCGCCCAACACGTCATCGAAATGATGGAAGCGGGAATGAAAGGGACTCCCCTCCTCTTCGAGTGGACTGTCACCGCCAAAGATGGTGCCGAACTCTCGGTGGAAGTCAGTCTGCGACCGACTCGGGTTGAAGCGCGAAAAGTCTTGCTGGCGGTGATGCGAGACGCCACAGAAGCTCGCAGAATCCAGGCGAAACTCCAGGAGTCGGAGAAGCTCCAAGCGGTGGGCCAACTCGCAGGAGGTATTGCCCACGACTTCAACAACCAACTCACTGGCATCTTGGCCAATGCTAGCCTTCTTCGCGAACGCGTCGATGATCCTCGCTTGCAAAAATGTGCGGAAGTCATCGAGCGCTGTAGTCGCCGATCTGCCGACTTAACCGCTCAGCTCCTGGCGTTCGCTCGACGAGGAAAACATCAGAACGTAGACGTTGATGTCCTGGAGCTCATCAGCGAAGTCGTCGAACTCCTTAAGCATACGATTGACAAACGAATCACCCTCAAGATCGAACGAGAAACAGCACCGTTGCATGTTCTCGGCGACCCAACTCTCCTCCAAAACGCCCTCCTCAACTTAGGACTAAACGCGTGCGACGCGATGCCGAAGGGAGGGACTTTGGAGTTTCGAGCTGAGCGTCACGAGGTCGAGAACACAAGGACTGGGTTGGCTCTTTCCCTCTCCCACGGCGAGTACGCTCGAATCCAAGTTCGAGACAACGGTTCCGGCATGAATGAAGAGACCATCAAGCGAATCTTCGAGCCCTTCTTCACCACCAAAGAAGAGGGCAATGGCATGGGCTTGGCTGCCGTTTACGGCGCCATGGAATCCCATCGTGGAGACATTTCAGTGGAGAGCGAAGTGGGCAAAGGCACAACCTTCACGATGTTGCTCCCTCTCTCAGAAACGAAGCGGGATTCTATCAAGTCCCCTGCCCCAGTGCGCCACTTCCAAGGAACCCGAATTCTCCTGGCAGAAGACGAGCGAGACGTCGCTCGTGCAACGATCACTCTCTTGGAAGAGCTGGGCTGCACCGTCACACATCGCGAAGACGGGATCTCCGCCACCGCAACTTTCAATCAAGATCCCAGCGCCTTCGATCTCGTCATCGTCGACCACATGATGCCTGGCCTCTCGGGGCGAGAAGCCCTGGAAAAGGTGAGGGAAACGAAGGCCGACCTGCGCGCGATCATCACATCTGGTCACTCCAATGAGGCCGTCGTGGAGAACAAGAGCGCCGAGCTTCAGCATTTTCTTCCCAAACCGTTCACGGTCTCGCAGCTCAGCACTTGCATGAGTCGAGCCCTAGAGATCCCCTCTCGTCCCAACAACGAGATCCCTTTGGCACCTGCACGGATCTCCGCCTCCAACGATTAGTCGCTGGCTGACGCTCGGCACTCACCCTCGAGACACTCTTCGTCAGCGTCGCAACGAACACCACAATCGCCGCAGTGATTGTTAGAAGACGCGAGATCCACTTCACAACCGTCCTTCACATCAAAATTGCAATCCGAATACGGCTCCTCGCAAACTCTCACGTAGCAGGCGGCCTCCGCACAGGCTGCTTCCCCGTGGCTCGGAGGCTCGCACACGGAATCACAAGATCCGCAGTGAGCAGGATCACGGTCGAGATTGACTTCGCATCCGGTGAGCGGATCACGGTCACAATCTTCCCAACTCCCTACGCACGAAGCGATGATGCACTCGCCTTCGGCGCTGCAACCAGCAACCGAATTGACCAAGGCGCACGGACTACAACTCGCTCGACCGCAGCCAAACTCCTCATCGTTCGTACTCACGCAAACCCCGTCACAGGCTTTCGTGCCTTCGGGACACCCTTCGCTCAACGCTTCCGGTTGGGTCGCTACGGTACAGCCGATGAGCGCGCACCAACCGAACGCGACAACCCCACCCAAGAGCTTTTTCAAAATCCTCCCCCCAAGCGAAGCTCACCGCGCTGAGGCCCGAGGTCGACTCCCCACGCCCAGCCTGTTTGATCGCGTCGGACCCGGTGTGACGGTCGATAGAGGTAAACCAAGGCGGCGGAAACGGCCGCACCGACGGCTACCCCCCACGCGATGTCGGAAACAGTCGCTCGCTCCCGCACCGCCCGAGTGACGTCGGGTGAACAAAGGGGAGCGCAGGTTTCGCGAGCTTCCCTCCTCATGTCCAAGGCCCGAATGCCAAAGCCGACAGCAATCCCTACGGAAACGACAGAAGCACCCGCAAGCGCGTAAGTAAGAACAGGAGTTGGCCGCACCACTTGCAACGGTGCTGCTGACGCAGAGATCTCAGTTTGCGGTGGCCCGCTCGGTTTCGGCGGGGAAAAGTCAAAGATGACTTTTCGACGGCGCTCCCCTTCGGAGATCACCACCTTGCGCTGGCGTTTCTCTCCAGTGGGTAACCGGACAATGACGACATGCGCACCAGGATCGAGCGCGATGGGGCGACCATCCAATCGCTCACGGATTGTTTGGCCGTCAACGGAGACTTCCGCCACTTCGATGTCGCCTTGAGCGTTACTTGCCTCGACGACGATCGTCGGAATCAGAGCTTGGATTTCTCCCTCCAACGGATGCAGTCTCCGCGAACCGCGCTCGGGCAGTCCATCGCGGAACACGCCACCAGATGGCTCTGAGCCAGAAGAAGTCCACCACTCAGTTTTGCCAGTTGGGCAGCTTCGTGATCGCTCATGCACTGGCGAACGGCTGAGCTGGACTCTTCCTCCCCGTGGTCGAAAGCGCTTGGTTTGGAATCCGTTGAGTGATCTGGAGAACCATTGGATTTCGGTCCAGAACTGTCGACGTTTTCGCGCTCGGCTTGCTCGTTCGGGGCGCCATCTGCGGCGGGTACTCCGGGCGGCTTCTCAGCCTCCAATTCTTCCGCTCGCACATTGGAAAGAACGAGCATCGAGAGAGCAACAAGACACGCGATGAGGCGCCGGATCGTTCTCCTGTGCTGGTTCCAGTTGGTCGTCACCGCCTCCCGCGGTGAGAATGCACCAACGGAGTGGCTCACACAACGGTCTCATGCCGTCCGTTGTAGGTGGATCTCCTGTTGAGCCAATACTTAGACGCCGTGGAAAGTCGGGCTATTCTTCGTTCGGAAGATGGCGAAAACTCGGCAGAGGGGAATGCGTTACATGGGGGCAAGCTTGGCCCTCTTGTTCACGTCCTCCTGCACAACCTTCGACCCAAAACCAGTCGGCGGTCGAGGCGCGAACACTACGACCGATCCTGGTGGGGACGTGGAGCTATTCAGCTGGTGGACCAGTGGAGGCGAACAGGAGGCTCTCGAAGCGCTCTTTCAAGTCCATCAGTCTGAAATCCCAAACGCCGAAGTGACCAACGCAGCAGTTGAATTCTCGGACAAGGCTCGCGAACAGCTTGCACTGCGCCTCTCCACCGGGAACCCGCCCGACCTTTACCAAGCCAACATGGGAGAAGACCTTCTCTCTTGGGTCGTCACGAATGGAAGAAATGACCGAGCCTCGGTCGTGGAAGGCCTCAATGACCTCGCTTTGGCCAACGGTTGGAACGATGTGTTCGATCCAGACGTTCTCGCTTCCCTGACCTTCGATGAAACACTCTACGGTGTTCCAGCCAACATTCACCGCATCAACGCGCTCTACTACCGGAAAGATCTCTTCGAAGAATTCGACCTAGAGGTCCCAGAATCCCTCACTGCTCTGCTCGAACTTTGCGAGCGTATCTCCTCCAACGAAGAGATCCAGGCGGTATCACCTGACGGTCGGATGGCATGTCTAGGATTAGTCAACAAGTGGAATTGGACTCTCTCACTCCTCACCTTCGAGATGATTTTCCCCGCAGTGGCGGGTCCGGAATACTACGAGACTTACTTCCTTGGTCATGAGCAAGCGCTCTCTCCAGAGTTGCTCGCCACTTTAGATGTCGCCTTGACTCTTTTTTGCGGTGGGCACAACAGCGACTGCCTGGAGCACACTTGGTTCAACCCCGATGTCAACGAACGCACTTGGGACGAAGAGTCAGAAAGATCGCAGAGCGGAAGGCGCTGATGGCCCCCATGGGGGACTGGGCCAAGGGCTACCTCGAAAGCGAGGCTGGAGGTGGCCTCGTGCCCGGTCGAGACTTCGACGTGGTTCCATTTCCGGGCAGCCGTGGCACCTACGTCTTCACGGCAGACTCATTCGTGCTGCCTAAAGGTGCGCCCAACCGAGCCGGAGCGCGAGCTTTCTTGCAAACAGTCGGCTCTCTAGAAGGCCAGATTGCATTCAATCAGCTCAAGGGGTCAATCCCCGCGAGAACGGACATCGATCCGAGTCACTTCGATTCCATTCAACAAGCGACCCTCGACGCCTTCTCCAAGGCAAAAAAAGTTCGAGCTCTGAGCGGCCTGTTATCGAGCAACGCTCGTGATCCACTTCATCCAGAACTGTCGGCGAGCTTTGCCAATGAAAGCACCGAGATCATCACTCGCTTCCTGCGAGCCAGCTACCCCTTGGATTGATGAGCCCTCAAACAACGCCCAGCCGCCCCTCCTCCGGGAAAATCCTCCGTCGCATCGGTGCCGCCGGGGCAGCAGAAGACAAGCTCCTTCACCGGCTTGAGAAGAAGTTTCGCATCATCGCGCAGCTCGGTGAAGGAGGAACAGCCCGCGTGTGGCTCGCGATGGCGCGAGGCCCCAAAGGATTCAACAAGCTCGTCGTTTTGAAGACGATTCGAGGCGAGCTGTTCGACGATCCATCGGTCGTTGACATGTTCCTCGAAGAAGCTCGACTGGCGGCTCGCCTCAACCACCCTCATATCGTCCAAACCAACGAAGTCTTTCAAGAGCAGCGGCAACCGGTTATCGTCATGGAGTACCTGGAGGGGGTGCCATTTTCTGTCGTGTTGGAGAGGCAACGTGAAGGAAATGCTCTGGCCCTCGCCATGCTCCTTCGTATTCTCTCCGATGGCCTTGCCGGTCTCCACGCGGCCCATGAGCTTCAGGACTACGATGGAACGCCTCTGTCCGTCGTTCATCGGGATGTGAGTCCTCACAACCTATTCGTGACATTCACCGGCCAAACCAAGGTCCTCGATTTCGGCATCGCACAGCTCAGCTCGAAGGCAGACCTCAGCCAGAGTGGCGTCATCAAAGGCAAGCTGCGTTACATCTCTCCGGAACAAGTCAGCGGTGAACGACAGGTGGATCGTCGTGCCGACGTCTACTCCATGGGCGTCGTCCTTTGGGAAGTCGCCACCACACAGCGGATGTGGTCGGGCATTCCTGAGCCCACGATCATGAAACGCATTCTCAGCGGCGACATCCCACGGCTCCTGGACGTGAACCCAGGCGTGGATCAGGAACTCGCCGCAATCATCGAGCGTGCCCTATCCGCGGCTCCGGACCACCGCTACTCGACTGCTCTCGATTTCCAAGCGGAGCTCGATCGCTACATGGCAAGCCTCGGCGGCGCTCTTCGAAACCGAGATATCGGACGAGCAGTGAGCAAGATGTTCGACGACGTTCGCCAAGAACGCCAGGCAACCATCGAAGCCCAGATGGCGCGAACAGATTCGTTACAGGACCTTCAGCTCCAAACCGATGCACTGCCGGAGCTCACGTCCTTTTCGAAAGTGGGACCACCGCGCTCGCTACGCAGATTTCGCCTCAGCCCCAACCCGGGTGCCCTGATCGTTTTCGCTCTGCTGGCTATGTCCGCATTCCTGCTCGCCGTCATCTGGCCCAACCTTTCAGCCCCCGTCGAAAAAGACCCACGACTGCCCACAGTATCGGTATCTCCACCTGACAAGCAACCGACCACTCCCGAGCGAATCGTTCTACGTCTCACCGCTTTTCCCCGTGGAGCAAAATTTCTTCTCGATGGGAAGCCCCTCGGTTCCAACCCCTTTGTTGGCCGCTACGTGCGTGACCAACAACAGAGTCACCAACTGGTCGTCGAAGCAGCTGGTCATCGCTCGGAAAAACGAGACATTGTTTTTGCCACTAACCAAGAAATTGTCCTCACTCTACATCCCACGGACGCCTCACTTCTGAAGACACCCGCTCCGGACAAACTCCCCCCTGCTACCAAGCGCTCAGCAGCATCTCGCCCACCACCTGCACCTCAAGAACCAGAAGAGGAGAAGGCTAAAACTCCGGACTGTTCATCCCCGTACTTTTACGATCAACGTGGAGTAAAAAAATATCGCCCGGAATGCCTTTGAAGTCCTCTATAAGCAGCTCAATTTCGAGGAACAAGATCGAGTCGTCGCACGTTTGACCCGGTGGTGGGTCGCTGGCCAGGTTTCGTCATTCTTGGGTTCGTGTGCGGCGCTGGAGCTTGGTGGGCTGTTCAATCACGGAATCGACCTGCACCACCCCCACAACCGCCGCCTACCGCCTCCCCCACAAGAAGGTTAAGGTTCTTGAACCCGCCCGAAAGCACCTCACGGGGCAGCTCGATGTGACCTTCCTCGTCGCGTCGGATACGCATCTTGGCTATCTCGCGCCGTCGAAACGCTCGGCTCCTCCTTTGAAACGGCCCGTCGGCATTGAAAAAACCAATCTACGAATGATTGACGACATGAACCGGATTTCCGGCCGGTCATTTCCCTCGTCGCTCGGAGGACTCGTGCAGCGCCCTCGGGGTTTGCTTGTTTCTGGGGATCTGACCGAACACGGCGGGCGGGACGAATGGGAGCTCTGGAATATTTTTTTTGGGCTCCACGGCACGGAATCACCAATCAAGCTGCCTGTCTTCGAAGGCGCCGGAAACCACGATCGAGTCAAGAATTGGCACATCCGGGACCACATCAAGAAGAGGCATGGGAGCCGACACTACTACTTCGATTGGGATGATTTGCGGATCGTTTGTCTCGGAGAGGCTCCTGATGACTCAGCTCTCGAATTACTCCGAGAGGCGATGACAACCGCCGAAGAGAACATCCCTTTCGTTCTGTACTTCCACTACCCCCTGAAGGGCCCTTATTCGGACAACAACTGGTTCGGACGAGGCGATGGCCGAGAAAGATTCCGACGCGCCCTTGAAGGGCGACGAATCGTCGGCATCTTCCACGGGCACTATCACGCGACCGGTGCCTATCGGTGGCACGGTTACGACGTCTACAACGTCGGATCACCCAAATACGTCCACCACAGCTACTCGATCGTACACATCACCCAAGATTCGATGACCGTCGCGGAATGGAACTACGATCGAAAGAACTACAGTTGGTGGCACCAAAAGCCTCTTCACGACGCCAGCGGCGTAAAGGAGTCCGTTGGAGTCGATTCAAAGTTGACTCCACCTCCTGCTTTCTCCATCGCTCCGCGATGAGTTCTGTCATCACCCGAAGTTACGAACCAGTTGCGTGCCAGCAGTCCTGCCCACTTGTCCATGCTTCAAAAAAGAAGTCCCGGAAACCATTCGATTTCCGAGACTTGCGTCCCCAGCGGGATTCGAAATCTAAGGGAAACACCGAAAACACCGACAAACACTGCTCGTCCCGCCAAGGTGATGACACCCCCACCCCCCGCGATGACGCGCGTAAGTCTGCGATAGACGACTCGCGTGCGATTGGTGTGCGATTCTGATCGCATCGCAGCTGACTTGATCGCGGCGTCGCGGGCTGCAGTGGAAAAAGGCGACAGTCTTCTCGCTGCTCGATACCTCGACCACTACGAACGTCACTTGCAACGCCAGCTTGAGGCTAGCGCCAATAACCTTCAGCGACTGCCTCAACGTAAGAAAAGTCCTGGTTCATCCTAGCGGCTCTGCCTCGCCGCCGGCTCATGAGCTTTCGGGTTCGTGGGTCGGCGGCGGCGCAGTGCCGTTCACAAAACAGGAGAACTCACGATGGCTAACGAACTACACCTCAGCGCAGAACGCGCAACTGACCTTGCAAACAAATTCGACCATCTGCGAGAGCTTTTCGAGTACTTGCTCCAAGGAATCTCGACTATCGTCGCGATTGATGATCGGGAAGTCTCCGCATCGGCCATCGCCGTGATGGCAAATCTGTCCGAAATCGCCAACGACTTTATTCCGCAAGCGGACCTGAAGTACGACTTGTCCCCGAGCAAGGACAAGTCGATCGTTTCGATCCGCCTCGCCCTCATTCGACATGGCTTCCCTGAGCACGTCCGACGAGCAGCTATCGCCGTTTTGGAACAAGATGGTGAGCCACCGACCGCTTTGCCCAACCCCTCAATATCACCAGAGCAGGATGTTCGATGTGAGGTCAGGAATGGGCATACCATCCCGGCGGATCTTCAGGAGAAACTGCGCGTGCTTGGCATCCCGCAAGCTAGCTTCGACGATCCTCACGAGATTCGAGGCTTCGCCATGACGGAGGTCTTAGGCACTCTCAACGATGTAGTAGACAACCTGATCGACGGCGGGATCGCCGAGATGGTACTGCGCCGGGTAATCGAGCTGATGGGCGCCGCGGACCAGGCAGCGATATTGCTGCTCAACGAGAACTATCCCTGCGGCGATGACGAGAATAGTCCTGAATCGACTGCTAACCCGCACAGTTTGAGTAGTGACATGCAGGCATGCGTGTCCGACATCAGGTCTTCGTACGAGCTGCTACTTGCGTACCTTACGAGTCGCGCTGATATCGCGGACACGAATGAGGCAGCGATCAAACTGGGGGCACACCTAGGTGAAATGTGGGATCGCCTCGGTGTGTACGATAAGCGACCGCTAAAAATTGAACGGGACTCCTTACCAGAAAACGACGTTGACCTTTCTGATGGGCACGAGCAGCCGGGAGCAGCAGAGTGAACGGTCTAAGATATGCCTGGACCAAGGCGGAGGTCTACGACGCGGACATCATTTGTACGCTTCAAGATGGCGAGGAGGGCGAGGTGTTTCTCGTCCAGAACGGGTCGAGGCGAGGTGTGGTTAAAGAACCATCTGAAGAGTACGGCGCCGACCGTTTCAGAAGGCTCACGGATGTCCATCGGTTGATGTCACCCTCACGGCGGTATCCCACACTTCTGTGGGCGGAGGACAAGCGCATCATGTTGGAGTATTTCGAAGGAGCTGACCTAGGCAAGTACTGCAGACAACTCGATGAAAGATCTCTTCGTCGAATCGTTCCCCAAATTTGCCTTGGCATTGCGGAACTTCATCAAGCTGGTTACGCGCACGGAGACATCAAGCCAAGCAACTTGATCATTACTCCCGAGGGAAGCGTGCGCATCATCGATCTGGGAGCAAGCGCCCCACTAAACGTTGCAGAGAACCACCTACGCATCAGTACACCCGGATACTGTTCCCCTGAGCAATCGGCCGAAAGTGGAGGGGCTATCGCAGACGACATCTATTCGCTGGCAAAGACCATCCTCGATCTAGCAAAGGGCCGCGATGAGTTCTCAGGACCGGTCAACAGAATGCTCGATGCGTGTTTCTTGCCGCCAAGCGATCGCCCAAGCCTCTACGCGCTTGCCCGACGGTTTGCTCGACGAGCAATCAGGTTGCTACCACCACAATTACAGACAGTCGCGCAGCAAGAGGCTGCTTGCCGTCTAGTGTGTTAGAAAAAACACAGCCCCCGCGCCGTTGGAGCGGCCGGGGGCATGGAGGGCCAAGGAGATGGCCGACTCAAAAGATCAAGATAGCACAAGGCCACGTCTACGGAGTGAGGCTCTTTCAGAAGTCGCCGAACAAGCACGCCTTCTCGTCAGGATTGCGGAGGCGCGGTTGGCAGATCCTTCCTACTCGGGATGGGACGGCAACCGACTGACGGGCGGCGATCTGGGCCACATCCGTGACGCACTGGAGCTGGCGAACGCTGCGTTATTGGGAGAAAGCGACGAGCTAGCCGAGGTTGTACGACCTCGGCTCCCGAAGCAAAGTAAGCAGTGGCTCACAGCAAAGGTCACGGGCACGGTTCGGCAGGGCCTTGAAGTAATCGGGCGCCCTGAGGCTAAGCGAGGAGAGCTGTCGACCTCGGACATCGCCAACCTTGCTCGCTTTTTGACGGATACCCTTCCCTGGGCAGAAGTCGCACCATCGAGCGATCAACCGGCGCCGTCCTTTCGGCTACCGAGCGACGACCGGGAACGTTGGGAGGCGATTCTAGGTTGTATCCAACATGGCCCCGTCCACCAGGGAGGGCATGACGACGACCTCGCGGAGATCCAGCAGAGAGCCCGAGAGAGGAGCGCCTTTACCCGAGGTGGGGCGGCAAGCATTGCAGGCGAGCTGCTGCGACGTTTTGGCGCGGCGCGTACGGATCCGAAGACTATCAAAAAGAACGAGCGTCGCGCCAAGACCCATCCCAAATGATTCTTGCCCCCCGATGGGGGTAGCGCACCGGGGCAGAACTGCCCCATGTCAGCAGATCAAGAAGGGGCCACGCGCGCAGCTGTACGCGCCGCGGCCGAAAAAATAGGAATTCGCCGTACCGCTGAGGCCCTCGGGGTGACTCGGTGGATCGTGCGCAGAGTCATTCGGGGCGACAACGTACAGGAGGGCACCCTCGCTCTCATGCGAGAGAAGCTTCTCCGAGAGGATGGTCAATGAGTACATTCGACGTCGCGAAAGTAGACGGCGAGTACCACCTCACCGCCGGAGGCCTTCTCCGGATGGTCGAGCAAACCGACCCGATGGAGGTCAAGGCTGGACCCTCTCGTGAATGGTTTGTCGACTTTCAACGTCGACGACCCAACATGAGCAAGGCTGAGGCCACCCGAGAAGTGCTTCGGCGCATCAGTTGTGAGCACTTGATGCCGAGCCTCCGGGAGGTGTCGAAATGAGCCCTTCTCAACGAGAGCGTGTGCGCATTGAGCTCTCCCGATGCCTGCGTGACGATCCACGCAACTATCCAGTTGGTCGCATGCTTGACGCGGCCACAACAGAACGAAGCAGCTACCACACCCCGATTGATGGGATTTGCCATTGCGGGCGACTCCTCGCTCCCGGCGACGTGGTTGTTTGTGCTGAATGTGAGGAGGCTGGTTCTTGAGCCAACAACTCTCATTGCTTCCGACAAGCAGGCCCCCTCCCCCTCGGCTGCCAGGTTCTGAGATCCATGTACGGATTGACCGCCGTGATCACTTTTGCGTGGTTTGCGGTGAGTCCATCCCAAAGGGCAATCGCGCCGAGGTTTGGCCCGATGGGGCTTCACACATTCGGTGCGGCGTTGCTGAAAGGCGGGTGCGTCATGGGCGGTGATGTCTTTGAACCCGAAGGAAAACTCGCGTGTGAGACCGCGCTCGTGCGTCGTTTCATCGGCATCGAGGACAACGAACCGACTGAGCTCACAGCCTTTTCGGGCAATCGCCCTTGGGTCGCTCAGTGTACGGGACTCGCTGAACATGTCCGCCTCTTGCAACGGGTAGAAGGCGACGTTCGCAACTTCAAGGGCGTCTACATGCTCGCCAATGGTGGGATCGACCCGGCGATCACGGCTCGCTACCCACAAGGAAAGTGCTGCTTTGCGGATAACGGGCGCGCAGCGGACAACCTGATCCCTTTCCGGCGCGTCATCTTCGTGGATGTTGATCCCATCAGGCCCAACGGGATCAGCGCGACGAACGACGAGCGTCACGCCGCATGGGAAGTCGCCTGCAGACTGCGCGACTATCTTGAATCGCACCTCGGGAAGCGAGCAATTGGGTTCGGCTCCTCGGGCAATGGTTTCTATCTCCTGATCGCGATTGAGCCCATTGCTCCAGACAAGGAACAACCGGGCAAGATCTCGCGGCTACTCAAGGCACTGCAACGAGGCTTCGGTACGGAGCGCGTCTCAATAGACGACACTGTGATCAACGCTGCACGTCTTATGTGTGCGCCAGGAACATGGAAGCGAAAGGGGCAGGACACCGAAGAACGCCCCCACCGGGAGACGTCATTTGTCGCACCGATGCACGTGGAGCGTGTTCCCTTTCTGGAGGTGGTCGAATGAATCTCACCGATCAACTCAACCAAGATTTTCCTCCAGAGGACCAACCAAAGAAGCGAAAGCCACCGGTCCGCCGCTCACACGTGGGTCCGAGTGTTTTTGAACTCGCCCGCGACGTTGACACGAAAAGCGTGCTCGATTGGCTGGGGCTCGATTGGAACGACAAGCACGCCAAGTGTCCGGGCTGTGGCGAACCAGGAGCTCTCATCTGCAAAGACGGCGGGCTCAAGTGTCTCCACAATCGATGCTCCGAAGTGGGACCTCCTGGCTTTCCAGGCTTCCGTTCTAACGTGGACATTGTTGTCGCACATCTTGGGCTTGAACCCCTGGACGCTGCCCGTGGCCTCTGCGATCAGTTCGGGATTGAGTACGCCACTAGCTCTAACTCCCTGAGCGAGCGGGACGCCTTTCTTGATCAGCTAGCCGATGACGAAGAAGAGCTTCCCCTCGGCCTGGTTCATGAGATCAATTCGGATGAGTTCGAAGTCCCTGAACCGCTTCCCAAGATCGACGCAGCAGGCATCTTTGAGCCGCTTCCACCACTCGATTACCTGGTACAGAAGCTCGACATCTGTCCCGGGGCTCCGACTCTTTTCGCTGGTTACGGCTTTTCGGGAAAGACCGCCGCAAGCCAACAGCTGGCGATCGATGTCACCCAAGGCGCCGCCGCATGGGGCGCGTTTCCGACCAAGGCGGGGCGAGTCATACACATCGACTATGAGCAGGGGTCTCGCCTGACTCGTGAGCGGTACCAACGGCTCGCCGTCGCGTCGACAATCGGGCCTCAGGATCTTAAAGACCGGTTGGCGTTGTCTTGCTTCCCGCCGATGAAGATGGACAGCGACATTGCTGAGGAGGTTCTACTCAAGGAACTCGATGGCTACGACCTCTGCATCATCGACAGTCTCAAAGCATCATCTCCGAGCGTGGATGAGAACTCGAGCGACGTCCGGCGGGTGCTCGATACATTGAACCACGTGTCCGAAAAGACCGGCTGCGCGTGTCTCGTTATCCACCACTCACGCAAGCCCCAGAAGAACGCACAAGGGGGCGCCAGAATGGCGATCCGTGGGTCCAGCGGCATCTATGATGCTTGCGCGTCGGTGCTGGTTTTCGACGGTCAGAAGGGGCTTCCGACGCGGGTCCACCACGAGAAAGCTCGCAACTCCGGGATCCTCGCTGATGACTTCGACCTTATCATTGATGACGTTGAGATGGGCGGAAACCCAAGAGCAGGGCTCATGGTGGCAGCACGTACCAGCGTGTCGAACGAGGAGCCCAGTGCACGCCGTGACCAGAAGGTCCAACAACGAGCGCGTGGCGATGCAATGGCGGTCGCGGATATCATACGGAAGCAACCAGGCGTCACGGCACGAAAGCTCTGGAGCGCTGCACAACTCGCTGGCGTCTCCAAGAATCGAGCGATGGTGGCAGTCGACTCGCTTGGGTCAGCCGTCGTCAGAGGAGCCGGCGCAAACAACTCCACACCGCTGACACTGGACGAATCCAACCTGCCGGAGTGGTTCGATTGGTAACTTCAGTGGTGGTCCCGTGGTGGTCCCAGAACACCGGCGAGTGGTGGTGGTCCCAGGCCCCTATAGGGGGCCGGAACACCCACCGGGACCACTGACCCCTGTGCGAGCCATCCCTTTTTTTCAATGCCCCCCGATGGCTCCCAATGCGCGGGTTAGTCGTTACCCATGAGCCAGTCACAACGACAAGTCCAGCTCGACCAGGCACGAGAGGAAGCCCGCAAGGCTGCTCGTGAGGCGTACGAAAGAGCACTGGCAGAGTCCGACAGAAAGAACGCTGATGCGCGGCGGCGCCAGGAGGCTGCCTAAGTGGCGCGAAGCACGCACTTATCCGCTCCCGGAACGTCGCCGATGCTCGTGACGCTCAGTGCTGACGACTTGTACTCCCTGGTGTCGGAAGCTGTTGCAGCTGCAATCCCCTCGCCCGCCGAGTGGCTCACGCTAAACCAGCTCTCTGAAGAATTTGGTTTCTCACGAGAAAGTTTAGCCAGCGCGGCACATGATGGGCTGCCGGTGTCACGCGGACCGAAGGGGCGCCTTGTGGCTCGGCGCGCCGACGTGGACATGTGGCTCTCCACTCGCCCCTGGACTCCTCCCAAGAAGCGCTCACGTGCGGCAAGCCCGCAGACAGATTCTGACGTCGACTACAGCGCGCAGCTCGGCAGACTGGCGGTGGCTCAATGATTCCCAAGAGGGTGGGCAGCCCGCAGCGGAAGAGGCGTTCGCAGCTGGATATAGCTAGCTCCGCTTATTCGTCACACCGTGCGTGCGATCCGTCTGCTACCCGTACAAGGGATTCAAGCACTTACGGCCGCCGACGGGGTGAGACCTCGCACCCAAGCCAGCGCGCCCAAACCTTCGGTCGCTCTGCTCCCAATGCACTCCGCTCCTCGATGATTGCGTCAGGCGCTATCGTCCCGGCCGGCACCTTGTCGAGCATGCCACTCCACGGTCGCCCGGTGTTGCGCCGGGGTGACGCTCCCTTGATGGATCACGCGTCCCAGGCCGCCACCTTCGGTGCTTGGCGGATGTGGCGGGGGGCTCGATGAGCAAGAAGGTCCCAGAGGTTGGCGGCTGGCGCGCCCCCCATGGTCGCACCGCGGAGCTTGGCAAGACCACTAAAGTCTATGAGCCTTGCGCCGACGGTGTGCGGCCCGTACCGAAGGGTTCTGCGGTTGCGCTTGAGTCCCGCATCAAGAACAAGTTTGACTCGAAGACAGGAGCCGAGGCTGCGCATCGCCGTTGGGCGCTGGAAAAGCTCCCTGACATGGGTGCCAAGGCCGCCCCATGGCTACCCCCGGCCGACCCACCTGAAGCCCTTCGATGATGCTCGCCAGGAGCTTCTGAAGCAGCGACGGGGCGAGCTTCACAATCTGACAGGAGCCGTGAGCAGCGGAGTAGGCGCCCAGCTTCGAGGGTGGGCTTATATGATGGCAGCCGGCGAATTCTGGGCCTCGAAGTTCTTCGCCGAAGGTGACTCCGACGCCTTCACGCGGATGACTCAGGCATTCAAGGCCGCATCCACCGAAGATGCCAAGCTCCGAGATGCCGCAGCCTGGGAAGCGAACGCACGCCAGAATGAGGCTGACGAACCATGGGCGAAGGGCGGATCCAAATGATGGGTTTCGTCGAGTTCTGTTCCGAAGTTCTGGGTGTCACTATGGAGCCAGGGCAGCGGGTCTTTTGGTCCGTGACAGCGGATGGGGTTCAACCCGGTGACCTCGAAGGCGAGGCTCGCGACGTTGCACGCGAACTCTTCGGAGACCTCGACACCATCGATCCCGAGCTACGCCGGGAAGTCGCCGTCGTGAAGGGCGCGGACGTTGGTTTCAGCTTCCTCGGGGGTCTTCGTCTCCTCCACCGCGCGCTCACCGCTAAGGAGCTGGGTGCACCTGGCGAAGTCCGCCCGGCCCTCGCTGTTGGACCTGACCTCAGAATCGGCCGCATTGCCGTCAAGAACGCGCTGGGAGCCGCTGAAGGCGTTCCTAGCATCGCGCGACTGATCCAGAACAAGGGCGCAGATGGGTTCGTTTTAAAGCGCAAGGGAGGCGCGCTCACCTCAGTCGAATGCCTCCCGGCCTCAGTCGGTGGACGCGCTCTTCGTGGTCGCCGCTATCTCGAAGTGTTGTTCGATGAGGGCGCGTTTTTCCGCGATGGCAACTACGCGGTCAACGATGTGGACTGCAAGCGCGCAGTTCTCCCCCGGTGCCTGGGTACCTTCTGGAACGGTTCGACCCCCTGGCTCGAATCCTCCGACGTCTGGAAAACGTACAAGCGAAACTTTGGAAGCCCGCGGGATGCCCTAGCCGCCCGAATGCCCACCCTCCTAGTCCGCACCGATCCCCGCGTGGTGAGGCTAGTGGCGAACGAAACCGAGCGAGACCCCGAAGGCGCCGCGACCGAATACGATTGCACGCCTCCGGCAGGCGGCCTCATGATTGATCACAAGTCTTCATATGAGAAGATTGTAAAAAGCCTCTCCGGATACGAGTTTTTCGTATCCACGCCCAAGGGTTTGCCAACCT
>WURV02000033.1:0-57382 GCA_011762755.2 Epimenia babai
CTGTATATAAAAGTTTATGTATAATGAACTCATTGTAAAATTCTTCGCCCCATAAACTTAGATTTGCTGTACATGGCGTTATTGATCATGAACTTTTTTTTGTATATGGTAATGAACGCCATCAAATACAATAATTATCATTATAAGTTACAAAGTCTGAGCTACCGGGGCAGACTGTCTGTGCTGCGTAATATTTAGGTGTTGAACACCAGTTTGAGAACATATTGATATTTAAAGTCTGTATACCATACCGGTGATATACACAGATATACAGATATACGTGATACAATATCAATTGAATGTCAGTCGGTAGAGCACCGGACTGGCGGTCTGGAGGTTATGCATTCAGGTTTCACCCGAGGCAAAGTTTTTCCTGTATATTTCTCTTCAATAGTTACTCATTTTTTATATTGTAACTTCAAAGTTTTATGTAGGGCACTTCCACTAGCACTGACGCCACATGTTCCCATATCGCTTGTATCCAAAAATTATATAAT
Source organism: Epimenia babai (assembly GCA_011762755.2). Lineage (NCBI taxonomy): Eukaryota > Metazoa > Mollusca > Solenogastres > Cavibelonia > Epimeniidae > Epimenia > Epimenia babai. Next base: position 498 of record WURV02000033.1, read on the forward strand.
TATTATACATTGGAAAAGTCTAATTGTGAAGGGCTTGCTGGCAATGTCCCACTTTTCACGTCATGCAAATTGTCATATCATTTTCGCTGACAATAGTTGGTATAGATGACTCTGTATTATTTCCAATACTTCCTTCTCTGCATGTGATTCAAAGCAAGTGTAAATGTTGTTGCTTTTACAGAATTAACGGAATGGGAAAACTATACCGATCATAATAATACCCACAAAACACAAATTATAACCCTGAGAAAATATCAAATGAAAATGCTATTTGATTTTTGTCCTTTCGTTTGCTATTGCCCATAATCGCCTTTATCTAATTGCGGTACCAAATACATATTCCTATACAAGAAATGTCACATATCCAGAGACTCGACAATACAATATCCAATGTAATAATTAAAAAAAATCTCATTTCCAACGCTAATGGATCATCCATTATGACATCGGCTATTGCGATTTCTGCGACTTATTTCATCGGTCCGTGGACGGAATGCGCGAACCAAACATGAAATCATAATTGTATTATTCTTCGTCCATTATGGTAGAACAAGATGAACGTATTAATGTATCGTCTGGTTTTATAAGACCCCCATCTCTAGGCAATATGTGCGACTGTAACTTCCTTTTTGCCATTATCCCATCATATTTTCGCCGACGGAAACAGTACGGCGAGTATTTTATACGAAAGGTTTGCATCTTTTGGCAAAAAATGCTTTAAAAACTTGAAAGATACATATTCGATTTACATTTTAACATAGGTCTTTTATCATGACTTGCGAATGCTAAATGACATTCGTGTCAACATAACAAATTCGTGGCTTTTGCTTTTTATTAGAATAAATAATTTACCGCCTTACTTTTTAGAGTGTTGCGATAATTTTTCCTCGTTAGCGATTATAATTTTTCCTCGTTAGCGATTATAATTTACTATTTACTCCCATAAAAACATATTTTATAAACGTGACGACAGTTCGGAAAGTTTTTAATGCCATTTTTATTCCAAATTGTTTTTATAAATTTATATGAATAATTTATCAATTGATTTCATATCAGTCGCAAATAACTGTACATATAATTACGGATACAGACTCTAATTATTTGAGAATTACCTGACATAATTTTTTTTAGTAGAACACATCCAAATTTGACATTTTTTCAGAAACAGTGCATATCTTGAGACCTTTTATTTTCTTTGTTTAGAAACAAATCCCAAATCCATTTTTAATAAACCAATATTTATTTGAATATGGATACAATACGTAATTACCTAAAATTTTTCAGAATAGTGTCCCTTTAATATATTTTTAAGATCTTATCCCATATCCTTTTACATGTTTGTGTTTATAGGTTTTTAAAGCGCTTTTAAGACTAACAATGATTTGATATATGTATTTAAGAAGCATTGTCTAAATTTTTAAATTTCCTCTAAACTAACCTATATCCATGGGTACAGCTAATGTAAGATGCTTTAGGGTCAGGATATACCGCTCACTTTCTCTAGTAGCATCCACAAGCAGTCACCTTGACTCGTGCGGCTAACTACTGAAGTTCATCCAAAGTCTTGTCTTTATACATTGTTACAAGCGAGTACAATGAAGGGGTATGAGAATACCAGAAGATTTTCCTAAAAATATATTTATTGTACACATTAAGTAAAATGTGAAGCATGCTCCCTTTATCACTACTTTGAAGCCCTTTACTCAACAAATCGTTAAAGAAACCCTATATCATGCATCGGCATGCCCTTCACAACTTTACTTTCTCAGTGCATATAATTCGTGTTTACATAAATAAATTCCACTGGTAGAGTGTCGTCCACTGGAGCAACTGTAATAAAGTAGCTTGTTCAAGGATGGAACGGAAAAAACATAATTACTCTTTTTCGGGATTCAAACCCTCGACTATCTGGTTTATAGGCCGGCACTCTACAAACTGAGTTACCCCGTTTCCAATGATGTAAAATAGTAACGTGCGTATTCATGTTTCCCATTACAGTAGGAGATGAAGAGGCTGATCTGCTCATCTGTGGTGTCTGCCAAGCCAAGTTTAGCCTCTCGGACATTGTGCAATTCATCCGCCACAAAGTACACCGTTGCTACAAAGATGATGTCATAGAGCACCTCGACTCGGGCAACTACGACGACGATGATGAGGCTGATGAGGACGCCACCAATGCGACCGCCGTCGCCGACTCACAGTCGGTGATCAGCTATGGTCGGCCGAGCATCTCTGCTAAGATACATGTGTCGCGCAAGACCAGCGCCGACTGCTGCATCAGCCCAGAAACAAAGTTGAGTCCGGGTGGGGCCGCGAATCCCGTCTGTTTCAGCCCGGATCCGAGAACTGTCGCGCCGTTGTCCCCCGAACAGGAAAAGGAACTCGACCTTTCCGGCAGTTCGCGCTTAAAAGTAACTTTCGACGATGAGAACGAGTCGCCGAAACCCACGCACTGTGAGAACCAAACGAGATTATCCTGTAAGGTCGAGGTCGTTGATCAGGCTGTGAACACTTCGCACACTGGTGAGTCTGTTTACGGTATATCGGTAATGTGCATGCTAAAGATAAGGTTAATTACTGAATCATGATTGGATAATATTTTTTGACCAGTTGGCAAATATTTCATCTATTAGTCCGGATGGAAGAATTTCTACTCCAGCAATTTTTATTTTATGCTGCAAGCAGCGAGACGAAGAACTATTTTTGAGTGTTCAGTGACCGTAAATGTGCAGTCGGATACGATTATTTTTCTGTACTTATATACCATGATAGAAACAAGAGGGTCGGTTTTTTCGAAAGTTCAGAGGCAGAGTTGGTAGTTACTTCACATGAAATGAAATATAATTAATAATAGAAGAAAGTATACTCGAGCCTAGATGTCGAACATACTTTTATTCATTTATTTATTTTTTTATGGCCTGATCGAAGATTGTTGTGTAGGCCTTAGAAGGCCCTTTACAAGCTAACCCAGAATTAACAGTAGACATTTTATATTACATATAAACTGACTGACATATTAAATTCAGCTAAACGACCGACCAGCAAAAACAGTGCGTCAAATACACTTTACATCACTTAAAACTTTGTATAATGTTATCGTCAATGTACTCACAGGCCTATATTATCCCTATTATGCGCAAGCAAGTTATGTTGGGTTAATCAACAGAAGAGACGAGAGAAATATCGAAAAAAGAAAATTGGTGACAAAAAGGCACAGATTAGGAAAGAACGTTTCTCCCAGTAAAAATTCTAAATAATTGGCAAAACCTTGGTCAGATTTATTTCTTGATAACGTTTCAGAAAAGTTACATGTTAGGAAAATTTATAGTAGCTATTCTACAGTACATATTTTGGACTCTGTCTAGAATGATCGTATTTTTTATGTGCAGTATGCAGTTTTATTCTTCCAGAATTTGTTTTTTGTCAAGGGTACACATTTTCTATGGGTCTAAGCATTTCCCAAACAAATACTCACCTACAGTCGTTACCGATAACCTTTCCCTAATTCCCTCGTTTCTCGGACAATTTCATCCGAAAGGTGCTAACCTTTGATACAACCCACAGATTGTGTATTTTTCCATATTGTACTGCATGTAAATAATACATTTCCGTTTTTACGCATTAAGCATTCCGCATGTTCGGGGGGAACTGAGTTAGAAAAATTTCCTTCAAATCGCAATTTTTATTTATGGTCCGATTCCAAATGGGTATAGTTTGGACTTGCTGTTCAGCATCAGAAGATACGGAGTAGCAGACGATGTTTGTTTTATTACACACTGGTTTTATACGGATGGAAAACAATTTTTTTCTACTTAAATAAGGCGCGGAGTAGGGGTGCGTATTATACGTAGCCACACGCTATGCTTGGAAAAATATACAGTATCTGAATACAATAATTAGAGATTATTAGACAGATGCTGCCATATTTCTCAGTGAAGGCATCGGTGCAGTGGATAATTCAGCAATCAATTTTTTAGCGTAAAGTTCAGGTGCATTTTTATGGAGCGTTTTATTGTCCCTCAACTTCCTGGTCGAGAGTATCACCCACTTCACGGGTGACTGGTCAGGAATTATTCGCCGAGATTATAAGTAATTATATCAATACCACTTCAGTTTTTTTTGTCCCTCTAATTTCTCTCATAATCTATAATCTATCTGAATATTTAATTTTTTTTTCAATTTTTACATTATCTACATCTACAAATAAATTAGTCATTTCGATTGCTTCTGATGAGAAATTAAGTATAATTAACATACGAAAAAAGGGAAAAAGGAGAAAAGGGGAGAAAAGGCTGGCTGGGTCGTAATGCTACTTTATTATTAGTAATGAAGGTCAGTCACATTGACAATATTACGAAAGCTTGCTTTAATCCTTTTTTCAGTTAGTTGAAAAGGTGTTTCTTTTTCTGGTATATTTTAGAATGTATGTGGCATTAAGGATTAATGCGACCTTTGATGTACCAAGTTGCTACTCTTTACTTAATAGTGAAGCTAGCATGGCGCCAACATTTTTATTAATGACTCAATAATTTAGCTCTGCCAGATCTGGAATTGTCTCTCATCTCGAGAATCGCCTCCCATCTCGGAGATAGATAGATAATCGCTGTTTGTCGAAGGATGGTAGAACGCGTTCGAGGACCTTTTGCATTGGAATGACAACTGTATTCATCTCCTAGTCTGATTATCAATTTTAATGCTTTTCAAAAGTGTTCATTCTCGCGGGATAAGCATTTACAGATAGTATAACTGATGGTAGATAATGGTGTGAAACCTATCAGGTAAACTTCCGTTTGTATGCATCCATCATCTATCGTGACAGCTCTCCCAATTGTTTGTGCAAGGCGTCTATTGAAAACGTCACTAAAACACTCTTTCATGATTGGCAGAAGCATTTATTTCCATTTCAATATTGGTAATGTTTCTGTTAGTACCCCTAAGAGGGCTGGATTAGCGATGCGTTTGCGGAATTTTATTCCACAGAAACAATCCTTGAAAATGTATTTGTTGTTCTTTTGTTCTGGTCTTTTTCACGAAATGGTTTTTATTCAATGTGAATACAGCATGGTACCATTGAATCCATTTCGTCTTAGACAATAAGCAGGCGACCGCTTAACAGATATTTTTCTGGTGTACTAAAACGAGGCAATTTTTCGAGTCTCGATGCATATTAATGAAAACAAGCTCAACTGACAGGCTTTCACATTCGAAATAATAGCTTGGTTGAGAAACTGCAGAGGGCTTCTTATCTACTAAATCCATTGTAAATTATATGCAGCACAGTTTTAAGTAACATCGTATTCACGTTATCAGCTTAAGTGGCCTCTTTACCTGATAAAAAAACTCATTAATTTCAAGCAAATGTGATACAGAAGATTTAAACAAAAAATTCAACCAATAGAAGAGTCAATTCCTGATGAGTCTTGCTCCTTAGTTCTGTTCTGTTCTGACCATTTACATAATTATTTTCAACTTCAGACATTTATGTTTTAATTATTTTATGAGTTTTCTACCCTAGTATACCATGCGAAAGTCATTCAAGGAAAAGACATGTCTAAAGAGTTTGCAGTGTCATATGAGGTGAAACAGGGATGTGTGTTGGCACCAACACTATTCTCACTACACCTTTCAGCGATGCTCCAAGCAGCACTGAAGGACATACATGAAGAGATTTACATACAAATTTGGCATGGGGTAACCTTTTCAATGTGGCATACATCAGGGCAAAGTTACGTATTACCAGGTACCTTGTGAGAGAGATGTTGTTAGCTGATGACTGTGCATTGGTGGCACATAGTGCAACAGACATACAGCTGCTGGTAAATAGCTTTTCGTGGGCCGCAATTCAATTTAGTTTGAACATCAACATCACAAAGACAGAATGCATGTCCTAGCCAATCAAGCTTCTTCATCTTCCTGCTGAACCTAAAATGATCAGGATAAATCAAGAGCCACTTGTGCAAGCCACAGACTTTATGTATATGGGAAGCACTGTTTCAAGCACTGTTAAAATAGATAAAGAGCTTTGACACAGAACAGCGAAGGCTAGGCAAACTCCGACAACAATTGTGGAATAATAAGCATGTCTCCATCAGGGCAAAGTGTAAAGTCTCTAAAGCAGTGGTGCTATCAAATCTTCTCTATGGAGCTGAAAGCTGGTCAATATATAGATCTCAAGTGAAGAAGTTTCATGTCTACATGATGAGACACTTGAGGGACATCATGAGCATTGAGTGGTAGGACAAGATTCCGAACGAAGATATCCTTTGGTGTGCTAACTTGCCATCCATGGCTGATATCCTCATTGAGAAAATCCTCAGATGGTGAGTTCATGTACACAGGATGGAGAATGATCGGCTCCCCGGGCAACTGCTGTACTCCCCCAACTCTGTAATGGAAGGAGAGTAATGGAAGGAGAAACCAGGGACTCGGATTTAAAGACGTGGCTAAAAGGAATATGAAAGGGAAGAGTATTGACCAAATGACTTGGTAAAAGACGGCTAACAACCGAGTCTTATGGAGAGCTGTCATAAAGTCAAAGTCAACCATATTACAGTCCTAGTCGTCTCGACTGACTGCAAGAGAGATATCATGCTTCATTAATTGCCATCTACGATCGATGTTGATGCATTTTTTAGGTTATTCGAATCGCTAGACACGATTTTGAGGCATTTTTTTAGGTTGAATCACTAGACATAAGGTTGATGCATTTTTTAGGTTATTTGAATCATTAGACACGATGTTGATGCATTTTTTTAGGTTATTTGACTCACTAGACATGATGTTGATGCATTTTTTTTAGGTTATTTGAATCACTAGACACGATGTTGATGTATTTTTTTAGGTTATTTGAATCACTAGACAATATCATACTATTATTTGGAGAAAGTTTGAGTTGTTCTTTATTTTTCATATCTTTTTTAGTTTGGAATTGTATACAGATTTAACACCGCGAATCCCAGTTGATTTACGATGCTAAAATTAGTAACTCTTAATTTGAAGAACTGAAATATTTATTTGTCATTTAATAGACAATAATTTCAGCAATACTCACTGCTTACTCACAACATTTTTATTTAATCAATTAATTAAATTAATTTGTGATATGATTTATCATATATCTGACAAAAAGTTAATGGAAATTGGGCAAAGTAAAAAAATAGTTTAATTCTTACTATCGACACAATTATTAAAAATTTAATATTTGCTTTTTTTCTTATTTTTTTATTCGAATGAATATAAATATGTGAATATTAAGCCCATTATGTAGGTTTTGTTTGATTCTACGGAGAAAAACAATTGATTCCTTTCGAAAATATCACAATAGTCTATAAGACATAATAAAATGCGTTAAAAAGTTGAGTTAATTGGTATTGTATACCCGCACTAAATTTTACGTTGTAGTGGATTATAGAGAATATACTATTATTATTATCATCATTATTTACTATTATTATCATTATTATAAAGTATGTTGTTTCAATCACAAATTGTAAATAACTCTGCTGTTGAAAACTGGAAATTATAGCCTGAAGACAATTTCACTTGCTTTAAACTCTCGTAAAAATCCGCAGGAAAACAGGCACACTTGTTGAATTTCGTCATTGTATTCATCTACTGTAAAAATTCGCCTATATACGGTGCATCTTTACAAAATTAGTGCAATTAGGGGAAACAGTTAGTTGAATGGTAGGAACACCGGACTCATAACTGAAAGGTCGCGGGTTCGAAATCTCCCACCGGTCGCCTTTCTGCGATCATTGTCAGCGAGTCATTTATTCCCGATTGCTGGAGTAAACCCGTCTCCAAATTGGGTAGATGCTCGATATTATCCTTGGCGGGGTGATATGCGAGCGACGAAGGTATTGTATATTGTATATGCGCTGAATAGCCGCCACAAAACATTTCTTTGTAAACCGCATCTGAGAGCCTCTATTGGCTGATACTTGCGGTCTATAAATGTTGTACTTTACTTGGTATGATTTTAAGTACCGATTGTGATTGATGAGAGGAAATGACCAGCCGCACTATCAATCATTCACCGAGGGTTCTCCAAGGGGTCCCCGGGAAATTAGTGTTGAAACGAGGCGCTCTTTTCTGATGAACCATTTGAATATTTTATTCCGGCACCTCCAGCCGCAGATATTCATTAAGATCGATTCGTATTAGCAACTGAAACCCAGAACGGTGCCACGTTTGGTAATCCGATTCGGGTTTAACCCTTAACTCCCTACCCATTGCCTGTAGTATGTTACGTATATCTAGCATCACTGTAGTAGGCCTTTGTTAAAAAATTTTATATACCTGCCAAATGTAGCTCCCAGAATGTTGGTTTAATAGTGTATCTAGCTATAGGTAATGTACAGAAAAAATATAGCCAGCCATCTCGAAAAATTCTTCTCTTTATTTTTCCCAATTAATTCTCTTCGTTGTCAGGTCTTTTAGAACAGTACTTCCCTCAGTGCGCTTTATAGACCACCATTCGTTCATAGACAATTAAACTTAGAGGTTACCTACGATTAAACAGAGCATTGTGCCAAAATCATCTTTTTTGGTAAATCTTTGAAATGAATTAGAATGAAGTATATTTGATTGAAGTGTACCTCTTAGCTTAGCTGTTAAACACACTTTGAATCAGTAAATAATCACTGTGAATAACCTATCTCTGTAATGCTATATTTACTTACCTGCCTATATTTTAATAGCTTGTACGGATACATCCGTAACTAATTTAAAAAACAATCGCGATATATTTGGACTGCTTATGACTGAAAATGCCCAGAAGCTGGAAGTTGGCAAAAGACATTGTGCGTTCTACTAGTTTTTCCCAAAATTAAAATATATGACTTCACATGTTACTAGTTCGTGAACTATGGATAAATTTTTAGAAAGACTTTCATTATCAAAGTCAAATTACTGCTCATGTAAATCCACATTTGTTTCATATTCATCAATTTTCTACGTACATAACAGTGTCGATTTGATATTTTTGATATGATCCACAATTCAACATACAATAATTTTATATTATTCGTCACATTATATCAAGTTGCTGGAATGATTTGAGGTTGAGCAAATTTTTTTTTATTTTTGGCAGGAGAAGTTATTGTTGATCATATTGTCTGGCGAATTTAATTTATTGAATTCCATTATGTAAAAAATAAAACGATAGGAATAGTGAAATATATTCCCTCACGAAATTTCTACCATCGTGCAAATTGTTGTGGAAAGATTTTTTATTTGCTAAATGGCAATAGTAACTGTTATACTCGATATTTTTAGTGTACCGGTAAGTTTTTATAGTGGTGGACATGATGGATAAGTTGAAAGAAGGTAAACCGAGATCGTATGATGGAGTGAAGTTAGACGAAGGAGAGATGAATAATATATGGAAGGAAAGAATGATGGAGATTAGGTCGAAGGAGATGCACTTGGATGTGTTTGGTAAAGCAGAAAAATGGAAATGGAAGTTCCCTCTGTTTGTGGCCAAATAGTAGAAAAACGGCTTTAATAAATCAAAAGTATATTAAATTCACTAGAAAACACTAGAAAAAATTCTTAATAGTATTTGATTATGTATCGATAAGTTTTATTTATTTTCATAGTTTTATGTGTAAAAACTGAAATGAACAGCTAAAAAGTAATGTTTGATTTCACGTCGAATTATCAATGACATTTTTTTATATCAATAAACGGATGCGGGCATTTCCTGGCATTCCCTTGCATTCCCTGGTATTCCCTGGCATTCCCTCGCATCTCCTGGCATTCCGTGACGATGGTATCTTCGAGGGTACGCTCGTCGAGTTATCAAACGCTACAATGGTCGCCGGGGATGCGCACGGCGGCTTTGTGAGGTGATCACAAGGTGGCAGAAATGTGAATGGTCGGCATAACCGAATAAATCTTCGTGCCAGACTACAGCACCAATGTCAGCATCAATATTTCTTCGCGCGACCTCCCCTTGGTGACACTAGCTCGCCGTGACACCTACATAAAGGACGCGTCTCTCCGATGACGTCCAACGAGGCGCAACGCCCCATTTTATGCATCCCCGAACAAGCCCATAATCCACTTAGAGACGCTCATTAGCTGGTCATTACGAGGGTATTTATGTTGCACCCGTGTAATAGATCCGTTTGACTCAATCTTTTGCTATTCCCAGAACAGCCACCTCCTTCCCAATCACATGTTAACTGGAATTAACAAATTATTGACATCTCAAATTGATCGCTGAATAACGCATGTATTTGAGTTAATATGTCATGCTATTCTCAATTTTGAGTAAAATTTTGTTGTCACCTCTGGATTTTGTTCATTATTGCATAGTCAAGTAAATCGATTAGCAAAAGTGAATCTGCCCTTTTTTCCCCGCTATTATTTTACTACATGTAATCATTAGTTTTTTCTCTTTATTTTGTTCTAAGTAATAAAATAAACCATACAGATTTTAAAAATTATATTTGCCGAAAACCCATCAAGGTCCACGCTCAGTCAAATAAGGACAGCTCAGAGTCAGATAAGGTCAGACTCCTGGAACAATGAAAACAAATGGTCAGCAATGTCAGATATACCATTTATAGAATGAATGTCTTCACACTACCTCTACAACCTCATTATTGACTTCAACTCCTCTGGCACCAGACCACACGCCACACTATCTACATAGGATCTTATAGGATCTCGAGGAAATGACCAAGCCATCTATTGGCCCAAGGCAGTCAGGGCAGCTCGTACTATAATCAAACATTGTAATACTGGGCCGTATATAGTTCTTTTATGTTCAAAATATAGCCTGTTTCTTAATTACTGAAATATTACATATGTACGACTCAGTTTATGTTATAAGTGTCTGCGTGAGAGCTACTGTTCAATTGTTTCTTGTTTCAACTGAAACTTTAATTTTGCGGTGTCGGTCGTACAGTGGTGAGGAGCGCAGTGGGAGAAGAAGTCGGCACAGGCCAGGGTCTCCCCCGTGCCTTTCATTATGTGAAGAATTTTCATGCTTGAAATATTATGAAAGATTTCTATAGAAGTAGGTTATTGTAAATTTCTCAAGGACATAATGAGGTCGTATTGAAGGTATAAATGACATTTGTAACCTTCAACCTTTAATAAAGTAGCACTAACACATTCGCCGTTTTTTTTATTTGAAAAATCTTCTTAGTAGTCATTTAGTCGCGTCCACTTTTTACTTGGAATAGCTATAGAAATTTGAAGCGCGACGTAGGTATGGCGATATAAAAACCGATATGAAAAGCCGTATCCGCGTCAGCGTTGATGAATAACATGCTTGATTACGTATTAACAAAGTTATGTCATCACGAGTTTCACGGACACGAGTAATTCAATAAGGCCGCACAGACATCTTTCTGGTGAGAATTGCCTGCACGAAATCAGCAAGTCCTTCACAGTAGCTTCATTTTTAGGTAACACATAATTAATTTACCGCCAAAATTTTGTGGATGTTCCTCATACACGAGCTGGTTCGGTTCAAACGGAAATCGATTCGAATGGGTACGACTGCTGGCGACTCATTCGAGAAGGCGGCATCGTCTTTGATGATTTTTTTTACTTTTGTGATATATTTTCTGTTAATGCGTGCATTAGGTTACACAAGCTGCATTTACGGATGAACTGACACGTCCTTGATTGGTCACATTGAGGGAACGGTCGGGGAGTGGGCGCAGACGCACGGGGAGCTGACTTATGTAATGAAACGGAGAGAGAGCGCAAATTGCTCGTTTCTTGCGACTCAAGGCGGTCACAGCAGCAATCACCGCGGCTAATTAATGTAGCGACGAGATCACGCACTTTTGCTGAAAATTGATCCTTACAAACGCAGTTTTTTACGCAAGGCGATATATAGATTAATGCGAAAGAGAGAACTGTCGATCATGCCGGCGGCAACATCGCGGAATACATGGTCAAGTCTGGCACGATCCCGGAAAGGTCATACCGAGAGAGATCTCGCAATTGTCATGGGCGCATCAAGAGAAGAAGTCAATTTTCTCTGGAATTTTCTTTGTAAATTGGATGTTATCTAGCTACAATGATGGTTTGTGATTTCACGTTACGTCCTGGATACAAAAATCTTTCCCTTCGTCGGGTAATTTACCCCAAAGCCACCAACCGATACCGTGTGCTTGACACGTAGCTAATTTTTCCTCTGATTGTTATTTTCATCTGTGTCCGTCGGCTGAAGAAAAGAAAACACTCTCTACGGAGATGCGGCAAAAATTATCCAATACGCGTGCGGATAGAACGAATATTGTTTCCTTTGTCGAAAGATTTTACTCCGCGAGATGCGTTAATGTACGTATGTCACGACTTAATGGTATTGACCAATACAAATGCAGCAATATTGATGCTTTACACAAGCACGCCCTACCATCATTTCCTCCCCAATTACGACTCGGGTTTTCTTGTGTTATAGATTTGTCGTTATTACATATGCGATCACGCAGCTCGTAGTTAATGAATAATGATTCCACGCGGATCTGCGTAGATTTAATGATCACGGAAGATCACGCGAGTGAAAAAATCAACAAAACATTAGGTAATGGACATGAGATATTTAATACGGCCAACCATCTCCCATCGATTACCGCTATTCTATCCACCTTGGGCGGACTCATTTCTGGTCATGTAATACCCATCAATTAAATTACTACGCGAAAACAGCGACGAATTTCATCAAATTTCATGATAATATCATCCCTAAATTGCCCGAGGTTGCAGAAGAACCTTTAGGCTGGGAGGAGAATTGCTTGGTACTGATAGTACAAGGCTCGGGGCAATGCTTGTAATTGTACGCTCTTTCACTAATTGCAATCATGGTCGCGCTGTCATCTTTGAATGGTATGTTGACTACGGTACTTTTTTCTGTCTGTGTATCGCACAATATCTTCTGCGTCATTGATTAACGGGTTGGTATGAAATATTCAAGATGGCAACAATATTATTGTTATGTATGGCATAGATATTTTTTGACATCTATTCTTGTATTCTGCTAAATTATTTTTTTCCTGCGCTGAATAACCTTTGCAGCATTGTAATCAACAAAAACTAATATAGCAAATTAATTCTAAGAAAATGAATTACATCCCTTTGTCAGTGTTTTTTTGTGGGAAGATTGGCTGCAGTTGTTACATTGTCAAAAACTTTATCTAACGGAAATAAATTCAAGTTATTATAAGTTAATATCTAGCTACTGAAATATAACTTCATCTCTTTCAAGATTACTAAGAATAACATATTACTAGTTGTACTATGAACATGCTATACTGAATGAAGTTCAGTTCCGGTTTATGCCTCATCATAAAAAATTCATTAGATAAGATAATTTCAAAGTGGAAAGATTGAAGGCTGAAGAAGTGCCTTTTTTGCCAGATATCATCAGAACCCATGGATAGAACCTATTTCATGGGCTTTTCATATAAAAAATGCCAAGTCTTATATAGTCGATAGAATAACGACAACCTCCAGGATCTTCAGACAACTATCCAGCATCTTGAAAAAGTCCATTTATCTAGAATGAGAGCAATATCCATGATTTTCAGAAAGTCCATTGATCTAGAATGGGCGCAGTATCCAGGGTCTTCAGAAACTCCAATAATCTAGAATAGGGAGAATGTCCAGGATCTTCATAAAGTCCATTATTCTACAATGAGGACTACATCTTGGATCTTCAGAAAGTCCATTTACGGTATATAACCACATAGTCAGCTGCCCTCTGTTTTAGAGTTAGGCAGTAAGACACAGAACCCTGTTGCATGTCTCCAGCGTGTGAAAATCTTGCGTATCTTGTGAGAGTGCCTTCATTATCATACTATCATATATCCGTAATAAACAAGCAACTTGGTAGGATGTCTTCATTAGATTGCATAATCCTATTCGAAAGGAGTAAGACCCTAATAAAATTTTCTCCAGGGCAGTATTCATCGCTTAATCCCCGAATCGTCCGACAGTTCTCTGAATATTATACTATACTGTATCCATTGTCTTCATGGTTACGCTGTGGGAGTGGTGTTTACAGTATGCGATGAGAAAGACATAATGTACTATTCCGAGTTGTTAATTTTTGACCCTTTTTATATTTTTTAGTACTAGGTAGATATATTCACAAATCAAAATTACTAATTCATTCAGTTATTAAGAATGAAAAGGGCATGTCCGCGCATAAGTAATTGGTTATATAACGCTTGGTTACGTCATTCGTCCACCCTTCCTCCTTCCTTCCCCTGTTGCAAGCTACGAGAGTTTAAGCGATGCGTTTGTTTGAGGGTGCGTGACCTCCATCAACTTGACAGTATCAATCACTTTATTAAAGCAGCCATTTTGACAGTGACAACCGGGATGACTAATCGTTATCCAACAGGCTTTGAGTGACTGACTGTAGCCGTAAGTTTTCACATTAACATTAAAATCCACCGCTTTCAGGAAATCAGTCCGCATGCCGTCATATCGCGCGAAAAATAGCGCTGCGGCTCATCGTACAATTTTTTTTTACGACTTAACCCTTAGCACTCTGTTGCCACATAATTGTATTGCTATAGTAATGTGATATACAGATATTTGTGTGGTAAGGGTTAAGATGTTGTCTGGTGACCGCGGAAAATATCAAGGAAGTATTGATGACTTGCTGAAATATTGGAAGTGTCTGACAGATTTTAGTCGTACCGTTATCAAAATAGCGCCAGCAGTTTATCTTTTTATCAGAAATTGTTATTTTTTCTATTATCAACAAAGGAAATATAAGTATACGGATGGATAGCCGCGTTTAATGGTAAGGTAAGAGATAAGGAGCAGCACCTTTTGTATAGACTAACTTATTCGATTGATCACGAGCTTTTGCGCAAAAACCATGTTTCATCAGGTAATCAGTTAGAATTGGAACATATAAAAGTGGAAAATATAATAAATATTTTTCTCCCAGTATACGAAATCATACAAAATAAGTCAATGATTATTATTATTATTATATTCAACGCGCAATGCATTAACTTCTTTTTCACTCGTTTTTTCCTTTTGACTTTGATGTTTGAAATTTTACGGAACTTCATTGAACGCAAGAAAGACCGAGTTGAACCCAAGAAACTTAGTTACTACATGAATATAAAATCACTAACATCATCTGAAAAGCGTCAATTCACGAGCAGAAACAGTGAATATTGCAACGATTCATTAATAGCATGCAATAGTAACGTATTATTTTATACTTATTTCATTATCTTTCGTAACTCTTTATCACAGTGGATGATATTTAATTCTTTTTAGTGAAAAATCTCACTGAGATGTCCTAGATAAGATTGCACAATACAACGTATAAAACGCCGCTATGACTAGACAACTAGGTCGCGTTGGGGTTCCATCGAGGATCAAGGCGCCGATGCGTTTGTTGATTTTGTTGACGATTGTGATGCGTATATCGATGGTATTTTTACGTTTCATTTTACAGCTTGACTGATGCTTAACCCCTGTCCTGCGGGATTGTTTTCCGCGACATGTATTTAGTGAAGACATTTTCAGGTACAGCAACGTGTCCGCGATGATCCAACATAGCTTGAAAATTTATAAAAAAATTAATTTTTACATTAATTTTTTACCTTTTCAACGGTTAGCCATGTGACGTTAATTTACCAAAATATTTGCAAACCATGCTATTAATTAACCAATTATTCTCCGGCAATTCAAGCGACAATTCAATTAGTTCACTTTTGCTTTCGTAAAAGTTCAATTAGGCTGCGTCGTAAATAATTGACTAATCGCAGTCATATTGAACAAATAGCTCCCATTAATTTGAGCCCAATTTCGCGGTAAATGTCAGTCCCGTTCAATCGAACGCAAAGCCGTGAAGCCCGAGCTTGTCACATGTCATGAAAGCCGATCAGCCCCTAATCTCTACCTGAAATTTTTTACCTGTGTAGTGTATTGAATTCCCGATTGTTACCGGTCAATATATTCGATTACATGTTCTCTCTGGGTATCTGTCTACTGCAAAAGGTGTGGCGGGGAAAGATTGCAATGCAAACAACCGCATGGTTTCGGTTACGCGACCTGAATTTTTGCGTATTATTTTTCATTGCGACACCTATGCAAATATTACCCTTTTCCCTATGTAATAGTCGAGTGTGTCAGCCACCTTAAATCTTAAATAGGACATGGCATACCATATATGTGTATTAATATATATATATATATATATGTGTGTGTGTTTATGTATATGTCGCAATAGGTTCGGGTTTGCACATTGCCTGCTATATTTTCCATTGACTACACAATACACAAGTGATCCTATACCATGTTTAACACAGTGAACGGGTTAGCTGCATTACTTCTCGGCAGATTCTGGGCTGACAGTAGACCTTCGTTCATTCGTGCAACAGGTTCGGAACGCCATTAGACCGCTTACAGTCGTTAAAAACGATTTGCTGACTCCACGATAGGTGACGATCACGTACATCGATGCGATGAGATAGTAGAACCACGAGGGAAAAACTGTCTGGTGGCTACTATAGTGCGATACAAGGCTACCGCGTGTGATTCCACTTGCCAGCTAGTTGACTGTCAATTCAGGACGGTGGTATAAAGGAACGGCCACGTTGAGGTTTTTTGCATTTACTATGACGACTGGAATATCATTTAATGCCGAGAAGGAGTCATTGAGGATCATGGACAATTCTGGGTAAAAAGTCTTACGTCCGGTATTGCCGCTGCTCCCTCCCTAAAGT
The DNA here is from genome assembly GCA_011762755.2 of Epimenia babai. Classification (NCBI taxonomy): domain Eukaryota; kingdom Metazoa; phylum Mollusca; class Solenogastres; order Cavibelonia; family Epimeniidae; genus Epimenia; species Epimenia babai. The sequence continues at coordinate 17,225 of WURV02000033.1, forward strand.
ACCGGTATAGTGCTCGACCATCTGGGCTGCTGAATCTGATCTCTTTCCAGAATAATGACGTGATGGCATAGTATTGCCACGAATTATGCCACACGTGACAGTTTACATACTTTCTGCATTCACTGATTTGACCTACAAATTCGTAGTCGATGGCCTTTTATGCAATAGCCCGTTTATTTCTTTAGGTTTAAGGTCACTTTTGGTGTAAGTTAGCTAATTTTCTGGACAATATCTCATTGCATTTTATACCAGTCAAGGTTACGTGGTAGTGACTACGAGGCTGGCGTGACTTCTGGCGCGAGTCTGCGATGTCTAATTTTCGGGGAGAGGTTGGAGTAATACATTGCACTCATCGCACATTACCCCGTTTGAGATCATTTGATAATACCTTCAAAGCTGCCTTGGCGCAAGTCAATACCAAGTGCCACAATTAGCGTGATGGTATTATCCTGTTACCCACTCTGTAATTGGCGATCTGGGAGCAGACACGTGCAGCACCGCCCAGGTATTTGACCCATTTATTTCCTTCCAGAAGCAATCGCGCCATGATTGATCCAAAATGTCATGTAGTTATTAACTCGATCAAATAATCTTCCGAAATGTTCGTCACCTACATTGATCCGTGACGCTCGAATCTCCACCATTCACTTCAACTCATAGAATTTACGCCATTGTTTTAATTACAATTCTAATTGTTTTTTTTTATCGCAGAAGGCATTTAATTTGATTGCACTGTATAATTTATGGTGCAGTGAACTTGTGCCATCCGCCCCGCCAATTGTCCCCTTTATGTAATGATTCAAATTCCCAGTTAATTCATTTAATACATATAAGTGTGCTTAAATCTAGTAATGCCAGCATTTCAAAAAGCATAATTCGTACATTGCGAGTTCGTGCCTCTATGGAGACGGGTTTTTTCTGCAGATTATTATACGAGTGAACCACTTTAGCTACTTCGTGACATTTTATGATTTTTCCGTATTATCGCGGTATGCAGTAAAACTCATAGTCGGTCACTCAGTACACACGGGAATTCACACAATTCTGATGTTAATGTTAATGACGAAGCTTGTTGATATTGACCGCATTTGTGCTTAATGCAGATCGACGACAGCACACTCAGTCCACAGGCCGTCGCTTCCATAGGCACAATCCACGTACCACATAGAGAGTCCACATCCATTCGTTGTGGTCTCTGTCATTATCCCATCCTATAGTACATGCCACATAGATTATATCTATGATTCAAAGGTATTGATCACAGGTGGGCTAACGTCACGCAAAATGGCTGACCTATTAAAACCTGTCTGACCCAGTATGACTGACCCGTCTGGCTTTGATAAGTCCACAGTACCGCGCCCATAGACTCGCCTGGTTGTTCAGGGTAACAATGTTTAGACACCGTGTTCGCTCAGACGCGACTATTTGCTTTACTATTTGAAGGAATCGTCTGTCACTATTCTATTGATTGATGGAGTGTTACCTGCTACATATCATATAGTCTGTCCTTACACTCGGATGAAAAAATGAAAAATCTCTTATAACACGCTGAATCGACTACAAATAAAAATGCGGTTACTCAAAAAGTGTCAAGGGATATAGTTGATAGACAAGAGTTTACCAGTCATGTAGTCGAGGTCAAGTTACACTGTTAAAGGAAGCACGTTGAAAATCATAAAATCAAGAAAGATGTTATGTATGACATTAAATTTTCTTTCTGTTTAGTTAGCAATTACAAGCCACTGGTGCAGTGGTTGAAACGTGCACTCTGAAGTCTCACAAACCAAGAATTTTTCCTGCGTTTTCCATCAAAAAGAATTAATTTCTGGTGCTTGATGAAGAATTGATTATCATGCTTGAATATAGAGAAAGATTTGCTGTCGTCAAGGTTTAAGGAGGCAAGTACCAAGTACTACTATTGACGAAAGGTAGTGCCAAAACCTCGCATTATATAATTAGATAGTTTTTTATCTCAAGGTTAAAGCACAGCAAACTTTAAGAATGATGAGGGATGACAACAACGATGTGAACAACAATGATGACAACCCGATGACCTTCCAATGATGACCTTCCACGTTGTTAAAGAATACTCCAAAATCCCTCCCGGTAAATCATCAGCTCCTATTATTAGGGCACTCAAGATGAACCTGTGTTGAGTGACTCGTGGTAGCCCTTGGAAGGACACGAGGCAGGGCATCAGTAACACCATTGGTACAGTGGTTAGAAGAACAGCTTCACGCTATAGGATGTTAATTAAACACCGCGCGTAATCCAGGAATTTTTCTCCGCATCTTCCTTCCTCTGCAGAAATTGATCATGAACTTTCACACTTGAATATTGAGAACGATTTGCATCGAAGCGGGTTTTTGTAAAAATTTATAACGGTATTAATGTATAAAATGTACTGTCTGGTGCAATCGTTACTGCACAGCCATTGTTATCGTATTTAAACTATCCCGTGCTCAGCGAGTACTTGAATGGGTGACTATTCGTTAACCACCAGCCACTAAGGAAACTCAGCTGAGTCATCTTTCAACCCCGGGAGGCTGAATAAGTATTGGCAAAAGCTGGGATAGTATGCATACAGACACGTTTCGAGATGCGCTCGCTCTGTACATGAGGTCTCGTTTAATCCAACTACGGGATACCAAAATGGACGAGATCAGCACCACCTGTCAGGACATCCTCAGCCTGGGAAGGATCGTCCAATTTTTGTATCATATTAAGCGCGATTGACATTTACTAACGTTAAAATCCTGCCTTTCCCCCGTCATCACTGCGGAGAGTATACCTCATATATAAGCCTGATGAGTAATATATAGTTGATAAACGAATTATATATCGCAGCTACTAGTACATTGTCCGACTGGGTTGGATGAGATTGTGTAAGTACCGGCGCTTGCAGCACAATAGCTCGGCCATACTCACTCGGGTCTTCACCGTCGATAAAGCTCTTGATACCGGCGATAGAAACAGTGAGGGGCGCGCGCGCGGGACATCACATTGGCCTAATAACTGCGATATCTATTCACCGCGCAAACCCGCAGACCGGCCAAACAGGTTTCGGTCGCACGCGAAAGTGTGTAAGTCTTACTCAAACACTTTAGCCCAGCGCGCAGTACAATGGTGTCTGGATAGCCGCGCTATTATTTATACAGATACACATCAGTAAATACGCAGGTGGTTTAATGGACAGGGGAGATAGACGAACTCATTGCATATACTTATCATTCCTAATGACGTTACAAGTATAGAGACCCGTAGTTATGAGAAAGAATTGTGGTGGTAGAGCGCAGCATAGGCTGGATATCAGATGAAGTGGCGATATATTTATATGTTAATAAGAAGAATACGGGTCAGATAAAGGTCGTAGACTGCTATATATATTATCGTTGTGATGTTTTCTAGGACATGATACGGCTATAAATCTAGAGTTTAAAGATGGGAAACCTATTAACCGTTCGATTTAGGGAGAGAATACAGGTATATTTATGTAGGGTTCGAAGGTGAAAATACGTATTGATTTGGTTATGTCATTATGGAAAAAATACAGGTAGTGTAAAAAAGTTCATAGATTGCTTTGGGTATTATCTTGGTTACGTATTCATCAGGGTAAGAATTTACATAAAAGAGATTATATATTGGAATGCATACTTTTTTGTTGATGGTGGGGGAGGTAATCTAGTGCCTAGAGCATTATACTTGGATTTCAGAAAAGCTTTGTCCGACCCTGCTCCACTTGAGGTGTTTTTCAGGCAAACGTGTATGTGTCTCTGGCCTTTCTCTGCATGTGAGGTTTACCGATATATAAAGGTTCTCTTCTCTTGACGCCTATGCACGTTCCGGATGTTGATCGCACTGTCCCACTGGAGCTGACATCTCTCCCATCTCATCATCTCACTTTTCATAGTCATCAAAATTATCAACGATTCCGCAAAGTACACTACATGTTACGTAGGATGCTGGGAAACACGCGTCAAAAACCTTAACATCTAGTAGAACAACCTCTGGGTTTAGACCAGGGCTGACTCTTAGCACTCAGTTGTTGAGATTTATCGCCGAATAAAGGGACCTGTATTAATACTGTACTTGCAAGTTATTTGACCAGAAATGGGTATCAATGTTTCGGTATTGCGTCAAAAATTCACCTGTGAACACGATGGAGCTAGTGTCAGCTGGAAATGAGAGAGGGGAAATGGCGTTTTGCGTGATTTTTGTTTATTCATATATCAGGTCGGAAACGAGCCAGGTACTACAGGCTAAAGGTTTTTTCTGTGCAAATCTCTCCAGTTCCTCAGAGAACCGCAATGGCCATCCTAATTAGCGTTAAAATCGCAGACACCGCAAAAATCAGCCATTCAATTGATAGTTAGCAATACTTGTTAGAGATATCTGTGTATTTGTACAAACTCTAAATATCAATATGTTCTCAAACGTGTGTTGAATACTCAAACGTGCAGAAGTCTACCCCTGTAACCCAGTTGGTAGAGCGCAGGACTGTTTACCCCGAGGTTGTGGGTTCAGGTCCAACCAAGGGTAAAGGCTTGTCTGCATTTCTCTCATTTCTCAATTACACGAACAAGCTACCGCCATAAACGTTGAATCATGTGAACCAGTGGCACTAATGAACGAAGGTCAACAGTATATTCAGTTTGCACTTCGATGATTTGATTTCCCTATCATAATCAGTGAGGCTGACCTGTTCATCCTGTTTCCCACAGTATATAGTCTAGCTTTGTTAACCCTTTCCACACTGGCATCAGTACATCACATTATAATAGCAATACAATTCTGTGACAACAGAGTGCTAAGGGTTAAGGGCTAATATTGCCTCACCATAATCAATTAGGTTGACCTGTACATCTTGTTTGGCTCACACGATTCATAGCCTAGCTTTGTAAAGGGCCATTGATGGCCCTGACAAGGTGTTAGTACCAGTCTATTCTTCATACATACCTACAAATATACACATGGACACTCTACTTAGTGATGAGTTTAGTGAAAGTAGGAGGAAGAGTGAAATACATCTTATTAGATGAATTGGTGGCGCATTAATACGAGGGGCACACTGTTTATAGAGATATTTTGAGTACTTGAGAAAGGCACAGTGTGGTTTTTCTGAGAAATGAGCAGTGTGATGTTCACTAGTGAAAGCGATGCGAAACTTTCATTAGCGGGGTTTGTTCAGTCCTTAACACTTTTTCAATAGCCCGTGTCCATGGAGATGGAGTGGATATAAGTCGAGACATGTTGAGGAATTGTCATTTAAATTTTATTACTAGTATTTGGGAATATTCGGCCCTACTGTCAACTGCGTACTGGCTACTCCGCATTGACCATTGTGCGTTGACCAATGTATATATGTGTGCGTGTATGTGTGGCGATATATCATAATGGAGAGAATTTTAGCACGCTTATTACGGTCTTGTCGCCATGTTTCGAAAGAATGGTTGAATTTCGGTGCTGATTAATTTTTTTGACATTACGAGATAATTCTATAATGGCCTTAATATTCACCGTTATTTTAGGATCCGTCTAGCTAGGATACAACCTATGACATTCTCGGATAAAAGGCGCCAAATACGCAGTTGGTACATTCAGGTCTGGATAGTCCTTCTTGTATGCATGGGATTGTTTTCTCCAATAGTTACACGGGTAAATTTGTGATTGGCTTACTGTCAGATATTGCCTTTAAGATTTTCTAGGGCTGCTTTCCGCAATGACATGTTATAAACCGTCATTTGGCAAGCCGCTCAAGGTTTTTTATGTGCTGCATTTGTATCTACCGCCCTAGTCGACTGGTTGTATAAGTCGAAGTAAATTTACAGGCCTAAAAATATCTGATTTTGATATGTACATGCCGTATAAGTTGACGCCCCCTTCACTGAGCATTATCCATTGTCAAGAATTTGGGGGGGGATATGTTTCCCTAATTGATATATTGACTCGAGTGATGACTGGAAATTTGATAAATCGACAGAGATTGATAGGTGTTCGATGAAATATCATGCGGTTTTTAAAAGCATTATTCTGAAGGTTAAATATGGTTTATTACTATAAAATACAGGTAACGCATTTTCGCCAAATAAGCCTTTATGTATTAGGTGATGGAGGGACAATCATGTCTAACCACACCTTTTAACGGCTTAAAGATGGCGACTGTCATCAGGAAACTTCGTTCAAGTTTGCGTAATCTAACATTCTTCGTCGTTTCTTCGGTCCTGAAAGTCTGAAAAATACTTAGTCTTTTATAGATTTCAACGATAAAAATTTAGGGTAAAAAAACTGACTTTTACATCGGTATACACGGTATATAAATGTCACGCTTTAATTTACTTTGAAATGGGTCGACTGCATGCTGGTGTTGTCCTCACACTAGTTCTATGTCAGAGAGATCGGGATAACTGTAGTATAGTCGTGCTTTTTAAGGAGCCAATGCTTACCAGACTACGGGCTAATCATTGCCACATTACCAGACTACGGGTTAATCACAGCTAATTTGTTCAGATATACATTCATAATTATACGCGCTATTGATAAATTTTAACTAGCTAGCTTCCAATCCCATCAAAATCATATTATCATTGAATATGATATATAAATGAAATAAAATTAAAATCGATTAACGTTTTGCAAACCCACATCTGGTATGTGGTTTTCCTACGCATTAGTATGAAATATTTATATTTGTCATAATTACTGCCTGAAACTACATTGATCATTAATTCTCGAATTTTTCCGTTTTTCATGTCTTTGTATTGTTATTAAATCTTCAACCGAGAGGCTATTAATCATCTTAGTCTTAAGAAATTGACTACGTGAATATATGATAAGCGACTCATCTCATGGCAGGTCGTGTTAACGTTGATTGGTCAAGACTTCACAGCAGATGCCTAGTTATTCGTCAAAAAATCGGACATTTTTATTGAGCATATATAATTTCATTGTACATTTACGACGACAGATTGTTTATGCTTGAGGGAACATTTAGGCCAGGTCTCCATTCGACTTTATTAACCAAAACTGTTAGCAACATGTTAATATATTTACTTTTATTGAACCTTTATTTCAACAAGGGAAGTTAATAATTGGCATGTCTAATGATATAACACAACCGATGTGACAAATGGACATTAGTACGATCATCGTACTGATCTTAGTATATTTCGATATCGTACATCGTTGTAATCGCCGCGTCAAAGCAACGGAGGGACTGCCAATTGGCCGTAACAACTGAAAGCGTGAGAATAAAATGCAGATTGATTTCCAGGCAATATCCCCGATACAATTTGCCGCGTAATTGTTGTTTGTATGTTTTTCGAAAATATACGCGATAATTAATGGCCGAGACGTAGGTAGCATTTGCGATGTTCAAGCTCATTTGTAAAACACGAATTCCATGCCATCCTGTATCGGCGGCAGTCACTCATGCGGGTCTATCTAATTAATCAGGTCGTCCGATTGTCATTGAAATTAACTGGTGGTTTGTATGCCTTAGTATAATTAGTCACTGGGTCTCGCAAGTACTCACGACCTCATGCACACTGAACAATGTTTTTGTGTCTCGTCGCGATACGAGCAAATTGGATTTTAAAATGGATCTAGACATCGTTGAGTATCTGGACACGCTTAAATTGGGTATTTCCTCACGATATATATATATATATATATATATATGGGGCTTACAGTTTTGGGTTAATGTCTTATTTCCTATCACTGTGGCCCTTGGCTAAAACAGTTTCCTGTGCCGGTACTCGACTACCTGTCCTTAACCCTAAGCACATTGATATCTGTATATCACATCACTACTATAGCAATACAATTTTGTGACAACAGAGTGCTAAGGGTTAATAAGAATTCCCGGCTCTTGTATCGCGATCAGCGACTATAATTTTTAAAATCACTATTGAACATACGCTAATTGCGAATGATCCTTAGAAAAATGCTCGGATTTGTCTCCCATACCAACTTCCTCATTACGACTAAAAGAACACGGTAAAACCTGAGCCGAGCGATAAAATTAGTCGGTAATTTATACGACGGAACAGTCGCATTTTCTTAATGCGCAGCACGGCGTAGTCACGCTGGGATTGCAAATAAAGCTCGCGGATTTTTTGTTGCGACTAATGAGCGACGGAAGGCGTGTCTTTACCTACGACTGTACGGTCGAACACAATTACCGATGGCATTGTCGTGTCATGATGGACTGGGCGCTGGTAATGGCTCCAGCTTCTCCCAGGATCAATAACTTCTCGAGGTCAAGATCTCTTGCGTAAAAAGCTTCCTACGTTTGTTAGGCTCGAGACGTCGATTTAATTTTTCCATTGCCGTTACCATGGCTGCGGAGGTCGGTTCGACGTAGGGAATCGCTGCGCGGTTTTTCACAAAATAATTGCCGTTCAATTATTGATTATCCCCGTAATGTTAGTGGCGAGGAAGATGCCGTTCGTTGTCTCCCGTTGGATGTGAGGATTTACACGCGAGAATTATGACACGTTATGTGATATAGGCATCACGTTGATCGATTCCCGAAGACGTACTAACGCCACGTCGCATTTTATTTGCGCGAAAACACGAGGAAGCGTCGTGATTAGACGAACGCCTACTAAGACGTGTTCGGTGTATGCTTCATTAGCGGTTACGCCATCACTTGTTAACCGTCGCAACTAATGTACCAGAAGCCTCGACTCGAGTGATCCGTGAGCTGCCATGCCGCGTCTTATCCCAAATGAGAGCCTTTCTAGGACACTTACCAACATCACCAAAAGCACCCAAAATCCCTGTCACTGTCTCATTAATGGCATCTCACGCGATATTAACCCTGCCAGAAATAAGACCTAACTAACATTGAAATTGAAATTTTTCTAATATACAGTTTCAGAATTATGCATTAATTAATTTTCTTATGTTATCAAAGTATTGATATGCAATATAAATAATCTAATACTGTTAATAATTAAATATTCACTTTTGTAATATTAAGTAATATTTCTCTTGCATTTTGAATTGCTGTTTCATCCAATTTTTTCCATTAGCGCCGGGCTAAGGGGCAGGGGATGGCTGCTTGAGTAATGAGCCACCTGTCAGGCTACTTGTATAAAATTACGCCCAGTTATACAGTAGCCATGACCTCGAGTGGCCACACTGTCCCACGAGGACACTGCCTTGTGCCCGCGTTTTATTAACACCCATTGTCCATGCGCACCGGCCATTGTACACCCTCACGTCGCCATTATACACGCTAGCCCGCTTATTGTCCACGCCCGCTTATTAAACCGCTCGCGCACACCCGGCATGCGGAGATGTGTTTTTAAAATTGGACACAAATCTCTCGCGACATACGGCTGGACGGACGAACGGCGCGGTGAAGTATTCTGTCCACAACGGGTCGTGTTTCCTGAGGCGTCGCATAACAACCTCCTCCCGCTGCTAATGAATGGGCAAATGACCGGTACCGGGCACTTAACCCATCATTTGCCATTTGTATGCCATCACTCTCGCAAGACCCACTCGCCAAAATGACTAGCAACTATTGATTACTTTCCGATGCTCACTGACCACTCGCTGACCACTCGGCTGTCGCACGATTCCGAGTGAATTCTGCGATTGGACAGATATAATTCTATCTAGAGGTGTATCCGTCTTGATTTCAACGCCCATCAGCTTATTTATTGTCCAATACGTGATTTTCTGAATTACCACCCAAATAATTTGTAAGTGGCAAAAATTACTGGCGTATCATTTCACATTATATTACCTAGCCTTATTTTTCAAGCAGCAAAATTTTTATTTTAGGAAAGGTAATGATAAATGTAAAGGAAATATCTTCCCGTGTTTTATCTGAGCCGTAATATATTCGTCGAAGTTGAAGTTAAATTTATTAAATGTTATTCTTTCATTTTATATATGTGACATTATTTATCGAGGAACTACAGCATGCTTGTTCGTTACACTGAACGAAAGAATACTCAAGTGAACTACAATGGAAAAATAAAAGTGATTCCCATGTAGCTTGCTAAATCATAAAATACAAGGAATGAACCTTCAAGTAACGCCCGTTTCATGAATTCAAATTTAGATCAACACAGGCTTTTGATTCTAGTTGACTTTATCAAGAAACAAAAAAGAAAACACTTGTTCATCCACGAGATAAAGAAGTACACAGGCGTTCGTATATCAAGTATACGTCACTCGACAGCGAATTTTGTTGGGTCTGAGAGTTGAGACTTTCTAAACTGCATTTCTTATCCTCGTTCATGTTTACACGAGTCAGGTCTCATGTGAAACATCGGCGTATGTAAACCTTCAACCCTTTAACCTTTTGTAAGCTTATGTAATAATCTCTCTTCCGAGCTACGTATATCCAAGTCTAGTAATTTTTAATCTGAATCAAAAGACTTTTCTTTTGAGTGTTTATATCATATGATTTGTATAATTTATAAGATGCGCTTTATCTACTACTACCATTTTTACGTTTCTTATTGTATAACAGAATTGAGACAGTTTGTTTTTATAATTTTTTGTATATTATAAATGCACTAATATTACCATCACCATTTTTTTATTTAAAAAATTTGGCCAGCAAGTGAAATTAGTTACAGGTGTTATATATAGCGAATTTTTTTCGACGACCTGCCACTCACTCAAAATGTAACGAATATACATGATATGCATTACATTAGAAAAGCCTGCTATTTCTCTTAAAAATAAGTTATGGAAAATTAAAATCAATCGACATTTGTCAGAGATATGGATATTTTCTAGAGACAGATCAAAATGCCATCGAAACACTGTTTCCTGGCGATGAATTAAAACAAAAATTTGTAGGCTCTTTTGTGCCACTGACATGTTTGTGTGTTAAGAAGGTGTGATGGCTTCAGGCCCCACTCCTTCTATGTGGCCTCCCTCTCTCTCCACGCACAATGGACCCTCTTCGCCATATCACCCACATCCTGCGAATGGTGCCAGGAGTCAGCCTCAAGCTGTCGACCTCGGCAGTCATTCGGTGTTTGCAAGTCAGCCGGGGGAATCGTGTAGACCGTGGACTTCAGGAATCCCCTGGGGTAAAAGTCACAAGGGGCTAAGGTCTGGGAGCGAGGTGGCCACTCCACGTCATGGTTCAGAACGATCATGTGATCACCAAAGACTTGGTATAGACGATCTCGTACAGTCCTCAGACGATGAGCGGGTGCCCATCCTGCACCCACCATAAACACTTAGACACTCTCCGCTGCTGAACTTCAAAGTTCACCTTCAGAACAGGAAGGATGTTGTTAAGTGGGTCACGGTATGGAATGTAGAACTTGGTCCCAATGGCATTTTGACCTGTCTCGGGAAAATATCCATATCTCTGACAAATGTGGATTGATTTTCATTTTTCAAAGCTAATTTTAAAGAGAAATAGCAGGCTTTTCGAATGATATGCATATCATGTATATTCGTTACATTTTAAGTTGTCGGAAAAAATGCATCTTTTGGGACGCTTTGTATACATAACTAGGACTATACTTAGGTCAATTATTAATTACAAAGAATTTTAGTGTATATGGCTACTGTTTCAAAGGCACGTATTGCCGTCCATTGATATGATGCATGATTTTTGTTTTTTCCCTTCGGCATGACCATGACCACCTAAAGGTTTCCAATATCTGACATACACTATGACACATTATATTTTTTCAATGTGTACCATAATGCCACTACATGCTGAACTTAGGGGAAATCTAAGGATGGGGAATCCCCATTCTTATGTTTTATTAATTATGGACCACTGTGAGATGATAAAAAGTTGTGGATAGTTCATTTTTGATTATGTGAATTGCTGAATTGGTGGCAGACTTTTTCATATTGTGGCTTCCATCACTTTAGCAGCCTGGCATTATGGTTGCTCTATTTGATTCTGTATTTTATAGAATCGCTCACTCTCCTTTCATGATGCTCTTATTTAAGTACCGTTGGTATCGCAGTAAAATACCATGTCCGGAGGTTTCGATGCAATATTAGTCAGTATCGGTCTTCAGTCGTGATATTAATTATATTTTAAACCACACCAATAAACCGCGTCGAACCATTTCGTAACAATTTTTTTTCTACGATTCGGACAAATCAGGTATCCCGCGTACATACGCGGCACACAATACTTACAGACCAAGCACGTCGGACAGACGAGCGATATAAATGACTCAGCATAAAACACTATGTAGCAGAAAAGCAACTAACCACATGTATGCTGTACACACAAACGCAATTCCGCAATTCCGCCGTTGATCCACAGACATTACGCAACGTGCTTGCTCTCGTGCAGTATTATTTTCGTTCCTGCGGATCCTGCCACGATCCAGCCGCAAGAGTCGGGCTGCGTTGGGCTACGTTTACCAGCGATTATTACTCGCGTTGGCAATGAGTTCTTTATGGAAGACATTGCTGCGTGGTTTGCTACATCGCTACAGAGCTATAGATTCCATTCCGCGATTACTGCATTTGTGGGAGGGGGAGGGGGGAGGCAGTGTAGAGTGGCAATATCTGGCGAGAGATCTGGCAGCGATACAGAGCTCTCAGCTGCTAACAGTCGCTGGTATTTTCAGATCTCACCGTCTGGAGCTGGCCAGATAATTACTGTCTGCTTAACCACGTGATACCAGCTGTTGATTATCTCACCCAATGTACGTGTCCAGAAAAACCATCTCCGGCGGTTTGTCAGCGTGCCAAGCATCGGCATTCATCACGACTAACCTACTAAGTGTGCTAAATAAACACATTGCGGATAAAAGGTCACTAGTTGGTCTGTCTCTAACTGGTGTCTACTGGGAAGTACAATATATTTAATCCTCCCCCCCCCCCGCCAGACATTACCATTCATACTACCTTCATTAAGACTCCATTGAAAAACTGACATGGTAAATATGAAGGAACATTCATCATGAAACAGGATTGGAAATATAGAAATAATCACTTTTATCCTTTAGCTATGAAGATGTCTTGATAAACTGAAAAAAGTTACTTTATAGAATAGATTTCAGCTGTTTTATTCTGTTAATATAGTAATTTTTCCATCCTGTTCTGTTCCTACGTATTCCCCGTTATTAGGGTATTAGGGTAAATGAATTTTGTTGATGAGGCCTATTTTATAAATGGGACAGTCCTCTGTTTGAGTGATGGGTTCGTTAAATTAATAATTGCTGGATTTTTTTATATCAGAGTTATAAAACAGCGCATATCTTTTGGTATTGACTGGACTGGAGATGCAATTCAGTTTTGTTTATTGGGAGGTAATCAATTATCATGCATTTTACTTGCATTAAGTCAAAAATAATAGAAACAATTTGCAATTATTGTGATCTTAATGGTCTAGAATTTTGATGGAAATTTTGTTAGGTATGTTGTATCTATGTATGTATTTATAGGCTCATTACCAAAGTAATCGTTGCGTAGGCCATCCTTGGACCTATAAAAAGCTAGCCTATTAATGTGATGAACACGAAAATTTGATTAGCCTCAGTTATATGGGGTGGGGGAAAAATACCTGGTGTGAAAAACTCACCGAGTTTGGGCAGACAATTGACCTTTTTCCATTCACGCCACTGGTTCCAAATGTGAGTGGTACAGTGGGTAGAAGTGGGGCAGTGGTTAGAAGCGGTGCTTTTATGCGAGAGGTTGCGAGTTCGAGCCAGAACAAACTAAGGATTTATTTTTGCGCCTACCACGATAGGAAATGAGAAAGATTTTCGTGCTTGAATGTTGAGAAAGATTTGTCATGGAATGGTTTATTACGAAAATATCCTTGGGATGTAAAAGGGCAATATTGTACGTGCGACTGACATTTGATTATAAAGTAGCACCAAAACCTCGCCTTTTCCCTTTTTTGTTAGTCCTTTGTGTCCGTAGCCCTCAGACAGACACAGCGAGATCTCAGGTCGGAGGCTAGCTCGTACATTGCGGGGTACCATTAAGATCCATGCCCGTTTCAGCCCGATTATTTTTATTTTGAAGATGGCGACGGTTGGCAGTGAGGCGGCGGTTTTACCCGCTAATAACGAAGCTATTTCATTGGCTAAGAAAATGAGGGCGTGTTGATAGATTTTATACCACACGGGTAGTGTCGGCAATGTGAAGGCATCCTAGCTTAATCTGATAACGCAGATGGAGTGTTTGCTGGGGTCCAACAAACATAAGTCTAATAAAATGTATATACCATCGCTTCTTCTCTATCATCATAACCAAGATGTCAGAACATTACCTCCACTTTTCTCCGTATGTTGTATTTGTAAGCGACTTCGAGAGGGGACTAATTTGTTCAATCAAAGATATGTTTCTAGGCCATGGACACAGTGGCTGTTACTTTCACTTTTCACCAGCGATCTCACGTAAAGTTTCAGAAATGGGACATGCGACGGCGTACAAGTAGAACAATGAGTTTAAAGTACAGGTGGAAATGTTGATAGGGCTAGGACTGGTACCAAGATGACGAAAAATCTTTCCATGTATTTTATCGACAGCCGTGACTGGCTGTCATTGGCAGTGGAAGAACCAGAGCAAACAACATGGCACATCCATCAAATATTGGCAGCCAATGACATTGCGGGATCAAACGGGTATAAAATTGGATTAAACAGGGCAGGGATCGATGTGGCGATTCTTGTTTGTTCACCTTTCGCTTTATTCACGATGTTTCCTGGTATAGCTACCATACGCATTAAGAAATTTGTACATCAATAAAAAGACATTTTGTTACATAAAATATCACAAGACGTTTTTTTTTACGGTGACAGATTAATCTCACGGTTTTCGCGTTTTTATTCCCTCGAAAATTTTTACGTGTACGGTATTCTATAGTACACTTATATGATCACTTGAAAGATTTGATAAATTTATAATTGGATATATTTTGTACAGTCCAAATGGGATGCAATATTAATTAATGCGCATTGAAAAGTAATGTAACAAGCCAACTTATAGTACAGTTCGAGTCACTGGTAGTCATCATTTATGCTTTTATACACTTCTATATGTATGCGGCTTAATAAATAATTGTTCTCTATGGAGAAGTGTGCCGTGGATAAATGGATAAATAAATAGGTAACAAATCTGAATGAATGGAAAATTTATTATACTGCCTAGTAATAGCGTAAGAAAGTCATTCCGACTCAAGTAATATTCTATGTTCGTGTACCAAGTAAGTGTATGATCGTTGCCATTTTATCTTTATGCTCCAAATTTCTACTGAACAGAACCATCTTCGCCATAGTGGTGGGTGTCCTGCTGACATGAATTCCAGATGTACTATTTTAGACAGGCTAGCTAGTGTTGGTTCTGAAATGGGACAAATCTCGCTCTAAGAATTGGCACCATCTCTCCTTTGTCGGCGCCAGTGGTGCAGTGGTTAGAAACGCTGCCTTTCATGCGAGAGGTTGCGAGTTCTAACCAGCATTACAAAGAGATTTTTATTCTCGCGCCTTCCACAATAGGAAATGAGCAAGATTTTCGTGCTTGAATTTTGAGAAAGATTTGTCGAGATTTTTTCTCGCGCCTTCCACAATAGGAAATGAGCAAGATTTTCGTGCTTGAATTTTGAGAAAGATTTGTCGTGGAATGGTTTATTAAAAAAATATCTTAGGGATGCAACGGGGCAATGTTGTACGCGCGACTGACATTTCATTATAAAGTAGCACCAAAACCTTGCCTTTACCTTTACCTTCCTGCGACAAATCTAATGCATATCACTTAGCATGTAGCAAACACTATACCAATAAATAGCTGATGTACTCTATCAATATCTGGAATAATAACGCATCATAATTAGATACTTTACTGCCATACACATTAATGAAGTAATGTTAATCAATACTAGGTCTAGTTAGTGCAAAGAGCCTAAATGACTGTGGCAAGGATCCTTTATGGGCACCCCGTACACGCGTACATATTAATTATAACGGAAATTCGGAATATTCTACGACTGCATATCGTCAGTGAATAATAGACCCGGTAAATGCCGGTTGTGAGTTTAAGTTTGACAACGGCACTCCATGATAGTAGCCGGGCTGATATCCGGCGTTGGTTGTCGGTTTGGTAATGCCAGGAGCCGCGATAAATGTCATAACCCAGACAACATATGTTATATAACCGGGGTGTCCAAGTAAATATTCGAGGTGGGGGTGGAGGTGTGAAGGGGGGCTTTCCGATTTGGAAGGTGGGAAATATTGGAAAGTCAGACTTATTGCACCCGCCTCGCAGTTTTATTTACATAATATATGTGAATACTTTTGAAGCGATCGTCAACTTGACAACTGGAGGCAAAGAACTACAGACTGCAAGTCATAAAGATTCTCTTATCTTCAGAAACTGTGATTTTATGCTAGCCTTTTTGATAAATGTTAATCATTGCGTGTGTATTATGTTTGATTCGATATACGGATATGATTGGCTATGGATCTATAAGTACTCAGAATTTCGATACACGGATTCCACAATTAATTTTTCCGGGGTAGTGAAATATCTTGATCAGCACAATTCGTTTAACAGTAATGCTCCAAATGTCCATGGAAATAAGCTGAGATGTAACAATCCATTATTTATTTTGTCGTACAGCCTATATATGGGGTCGGCCTAAAGAATAACACAGAAGTTCTTTTATGTGGTTATGCAGCTTGTGTAAGCGGTCATTGCACCGCCACTTTCAGACGGGTTTTCTATGTGACCCTGACAGAAACACCATCCCTTTATCTTCCGGGAGTATGACTTACCTACCAACAAGTCATACAGGAGGTGTAGTTGATCAAAGCGAAAAGTTGCAAGCTCGAATCCACACAAATGAGCCAAACATCTATACACTTTTTAGTTTGGCAAAGGTCCAGTTCGCGGTCCGAATTGGCACTGCACGACGTATGGGTATCACCATTCTATAACAGTAGCGACTTCCCATGATAGCTCCTGTTAAAATATTGTCCATAATAACATTCCTACTGTCCAGCATGATGATACTACAAGCAGTGCAATACTAGCAATCATATTAGCAATCGTACTAGCAATCGTACTAGCAATCGTACTAGCAATCGTACTAGCAATCGTACTAGCAATCGTACTAACAATCATACTGGCAATCACACTGTAAATAATACTAGCAATCATACTAGCAATCATACTAGCAATCATGCTAGCAATCATACTGGCAATTGTACTAGCAATCGTACTAGCAATAATACTGGCGATAATACTGGCAATCATACTGGCAATCATACTAGCAATCGTACTAGCAATCGTACTAGCGATAATACTGGCGATAATACTGGCAATCATACTAGCAATCGTACTAGCAATCGTACTGGCAAGCGTACTGGCAATCATGCTACCAATCACGCAGCAATCGTGGGTCAACCATCTTTCTCACCCTTAATTATATATTGCGCCACAGATGTCATTGCATTTGTGTTAATCAAATGAAACAGTGAGACTAATAGAATGTTTTGTGTGAAAGTTCATGGGAACTAGGTACAATTAGCAATGTGGCGGCACGCTGTAAGCGAAATACTTTTACAGTCAGTTTTTAATGGTCAGTTGAATTGATTCATTAATATTGTCGCTGTGTCACATTATTTTAGTAAATACCTATTCCCAGAGTGTAAAAAGACATTTGTTTTATGCCGCAATTCGAAGTGTGTGACTTGAGCCAATAAAGTTTAAGGATCCCTATAAGTATTAGTATTTGGCGTAAATAGCGCAGAAATCCTGGATGGGTTTGGTATGGGCCAAGATTCGGACTAAATTATGCTGATTTGTACAATCGAATCAGCCTATCAATAGTTACACAGGGCATACATAACCAAAATAGCTCAATATTTTTATTGTCTTGGAAATGTAGTTGCGCCCTAATGTTAGATTTCTGCAGAAAGGGAGAATTTTATGACTTCTGCAGAAAGGGAGAAACGGTTGAAAGAGAGCCACGTATTTTTGAATTTATAATAAATAACCATTGCCACAGCTAATGATTCGCTCTAGATAAAGCAATAAATGTTCTTTTTCAGAACCGGCAAACTTAACATGCAGTTCGTGCAAAGCGGGATTCACATCGGCGTGGGATATGATCGAGCACGCGCGATCCGAACATGCGATCCAGATCCACACAGTAACATTAACACCAGAGACCAAGTCGCCTACAAAGCCCGAGGTCTCGGCTAATACGACGACGTCACCGCCCCCACCGTTGATTCCGAAGAAGGAAGAAATGAGTCCACCGACAACAAGCTTGCGTACCCCGGTAATGTCGACATCACATAGTCCATCTTCACCCATCCATCCTTTGCATCCGACATTCATGTTTCGAATGCCCGGGTTGCCCAACAGTATGCCCAATTTCGCAGAAAGACCACCACCCCTATCGCCCATGAATCTCTTCCGTCCTCCTGTTTCTGCCCCCGACTTCCGCTACGATATATCAGTGTCCGACATGTATCAGCGTCTTAACATGAGCGGCGCCATTGGACCATTCGAGGCGCCACCACCTGGTGTCTTTCCCTTCGATCGTCCTAGACTTCCAAATCTAACGATGACTCACGAAGATTTCTATTCGCATCGTTTGCGTCAGCTCGCGGGTACGACACCACCCTCCCCAGCAACGGCCGCAATCACCAATCACAAGGAAACAACCTCGCCATATTCGCCGCCGACATCAAGCACCGTGTCGCCATCTACCGAACAGCGACCAGACAGTCCGAGCTTATCCAACACGAAAGCGTGCGAATTTTGTGGAAAAACGTTCAGATTTCAAAGTAATTTAATCGTTCATCGCCGTACGCACACTGGCGAGAAGCCGTTCAAGTGTGACATGTGTCCACATGCGTGCACTCAAGCCAGCAAATTGAAACGACACATGAAAACGCACTTCAGCAAGTCTGGCATGTCGTCGCAAGCATCCAACCAGTCCGACAATAGTCGGGAATCCGGCCACAGTTCTCCAGATTCTTGCACTCGACCTGACATGGAAAACAACGAGGATTCGGATGAAATTGACGAGGACGAAATGGAAGACGATGAAGAAGGTGATGAAGAAGAGGCCATGGAAGAGGATTTAGGAGTACGGAGTGAAGAAAGATCGAGGTTAAGTAATGAAGGTAAAATCAGCATCAGCATGTCGCCACAAAGCACTAATGATGACAAACCCGTGCCTAATTTTAGCTTCAGTACAGCCAAAAGGAGAGAATCCGTATTAAAAGATATGATGGCCAATTCTGGTCTGGACACTATACCGCAGTACAACCATGCAATGTACCTGGCTATGTCGGAAAACTCGAACAGCAAGACCGCTGTGAATGGTATTAAAAGCCCAAAAAGTGATCACAGCAGTGATTGTTCGCCGGAGAATTTAGTTAGTGATAGACGTATGTCCGACAGTCAGATACCCGCTAACTTATCAAGTAAAGAGAACGGGAATAGCGACTATAAACCGTTAGAAATGAGGAAAAGTCCGCTGCGAGGTAATGATAGTGAAGTTGGACCACTAGCGAAGTTTCCGAGACGGCATACGACTGAAGCATTGTCTAGTCTAGAGGCGATGTACGCCATGTGGTATCCTACAATCGCGACCCGTAGAGACTATCCGATGCTACCGCACCATTTACATCCCACACCCCTCAATATCGATGGGCAACGTCATCATAATCACCATGCTTTCCCAACCAAACTGCCGCCAGACAGTGCCTTAGGCAAGTCGTTGCTATCGCCCATTCCAGGAGTGAGCCACAATCAGCCACTAAATGGGTTGCCGATGATGTTCAGTCGAGGGAAGGATCGTCGCAGCGATCAGTGCGAATACTGCGGCAAGGTCTTCAAGAATTGCAGCAATCTAACAGTTCACAGGCGGTCACACACTGGCGAGAAACCATATCGGTGTGAGTTGTGTTCGTACGCCTGCGCGCAATCGAGTAAACTAACGCGGCACATGCGCACGCACGGACGTCTCGGCAAAGATGTGTATCACTGTAAATTCTGCCACATGCCGTTCTCCGTTCCAAGTACGCTCGAAAAACATATGCGCAAATGCGTCGAGAACCACCACGGTTTGTTGAAGGGAGAAGACATGAATGGCATCAAGTCTGAAAATGATCTCTCGCCAATGTCACATTCGTCTCATCTCGCATAATAGCATAAATTTGCATTTGTCAAGATCTTGTTTATCTTTTTATTACGCAAAGTAAGCGCGAAGCCACTGTCGCAGTAACCAGGAAGACTGAGATGGCAATAAATATAATCTTGTTCTGGTGACTGAAACGACCCGCAGTTTGCAGCCGCTTCATGACATAACAACGGCAAGTCCGGTGATGGCTTGTATCTGCCTTAACCTCCCTATGGCAGCAATTTTCCAGGGTTTCTTCACGACTGGTTCTACGTCGACCATACGGTGCAGCTTTCATCCTAGGATGATGACAATGCCATATATGAAGCGGCAACGTTAACGTCGATCATCCATAGAAAGTACCATTATGTCATCACCACTGTCATCTCTGTAACGGGTTAATACCGCAAGCTATAAATTCGTCAATTATTTTTTCGATGGATGTTATAGTATTGTGTTCATTACTGGTTCACGCACAGGTCTCCTTTGAGAATTCTCATGTGATCCGTAAGGAACAAGACTGGTATCACACTGCACTAGCTTGTTTCATGAACAATTGGCGTGCGTATCAAGTATTTACACGGTGAAACTTTGATCCACGCACGCTGTCACCGTCGTCGTTTCTTGACTGATGCTGAAGCGACTGCTCGAACTGTAAGCTGTCAGTGACGTTTATATCAGTGTCCGTTTTTTACCGGATTAGAAGATGACGACACCCAAAATGAGGCTAGAGTGAGTTAGTTGTAACATGCTGTCCCGGTGTTTGTAGCAATACTCTTTGATGACTTATATTTATTCGCTCGTAAGCAGATGTATTGCGAAGGTGAGGATGTCGGTTTAAGTATAGAATTTGCGAAACGACGCTTTGCGTGTCATATAATTTACAACTTTAACCCGGTTGAATTTTTCTGATGTACAAATGAAATAACGCCGAATGGTAACTGTATATAAAGGCATAAAGTAAATTGAGACGATATCGAAAATTTTGGGCATGTAATTTGCATTTGGACTTTTATCGCTAACTATAGCTTAGATCATGATTCAAAAACTGAACATCGCCAAGTCTCTTCTTGTCTCATGCCTTTTACATGCACTCAACCATTGGCTAGCGTGTCTCATGTGCCATAGATTGTATAACTGATTACTGTAAATAGCCTTGTTTGCGTCATCATAGTTGTTGTTTGGTGCTTATATATGATATAAGATTTGTTTATGTATCCCCTATCTGCTTCAGCGACTGACGATTTCTCTTAGAAAAGTAACACATCTCATAAATACCAACAAGATAAGTGATGGCTAATATTGCAACCTTTTAAAATATTTTATTTTCAATTCATAATATAACAGCATTAAAAATTATCAGTGATTGCTAATTTTTTGGCTTCATGTCACTGAAGTCATATATGTCTATGTCAAATGTTATGGCAGTGACATTGTTAGTGGTACTATTTGGTTTATTAAGGTATTCCGTTTATTTTTGGGGGAATAAGTCGAGCTTAACTATTCATTTCGTTAAAAAGTTTTAAAATCTTGCTCTAAAATCTAACAGTTTCCGATAATAGTTAGTCACATTGTGCGATAGCTCTTATTTGCATCTTTGACAAACATTAATGAGTTTATTTTAAAATTGTAAGCAATGAAAAGAGAGTAAAGTCGGGTATTTCTTTTTATTTGACATTTTTCTGGATATTTTGAACTCTTTGAGACATGATGGAATGGTTTCGTTTTTATACCATCGTGTTGTGTGAATTTCTACGAAGTTTCTTAGTGCTGTTTATTTATAGTGTATTGTAAAGTTCAGGGTCTTCACCACCGTTCAACTGCGCAAGATGTTTGGACTTATTCTTGCACCACAGCTGTGTTGCTGCCAATTATCATTAAACTATTGTATCCGACATTATTACATCTAGCGCACATGATGACTACACCAATACGGAGCGTTAGCCTGTCTGTGATAACATCCAGAGGCATGCTGATCAAACCATCGCGTCAATCTTCACAATCTCGAGAAAAACCACTAGCCTCACCGAACTCGTCAAAATTTACGTGTATGTTTTTCATTTATAATACTTGTTAGTGGATAACTTTATTTTTGTTGTGAAACCCGACTGTCGTAAAAAGAACAGTTGATATTTAGTATTTTTTTCAACACAAATTGTTAGGTTGTGCATTCCCGTAATATTGTGTTGCTGGAACGAAAAATTTTGGTTCGAGTTGCAGTTGAAGTAGATTCACAGATCCAAATCCAGCTTCATATATGCTCATTAGTTGGTAGCTCTTCTCTAATTACTGACTGTTGCATCTGAATAATACATTTTAATCTTTAGCTGTTTGGATTAAAAGGACGGATGCGGACCTGCTTGTCGCCAACAGCCCGAATATTTTTCGGTATGAGTTATAAAATGTGGGAATTATCAATAATTTCTGCAATATGTAGCAACGAAGTGATTCATTTCATATTGCTCCATCTTTTGTCACTATTGTACATACTATGTGGAACAGTGTATACTTCTATCTACGTTTTTGTTTGTCGAGTTAACTCGTGTACGGCGTTGTATTTGGAGCGCGTTAAAATTGTGTTATAACCGAACATTGTACAAAACACCGCGACCATTGTTTCACCAATTCTCAATTTTTATTGTAACAATACTAGTAGTAATAATTATGCTGTATTTGTGCGAATGTCGTGTTATTTTTGGTATACAGGGTTATTCGGTGGATAAGAACGATGACACCGTTCTCTAAACATCCAGAAATATCCAGACGGTCTACCCATTTAGTCGTCGTTTCACTTGTTACGTTAATGCGACGGTTTAGATTGTGACGGAAATATTAGGACAATGTTAAAGTTTCATGTTAGTCCCATCTTCCGAGAGCACTATTTTGGTTTTGGTAGCCTGATCTATTTTGGAAGAAGTCCTGAAATGTGCCAAAACAGGCCTCTCTTTTAATGAGAGCTGTTAAAAGATTTATCACAAAACGACTATGATATTGGTTTCTGTAAGTTGACTCTTCCCCGCATTGCAGACGGAGCAGATGGTTTTTTGTACGGTTGAGGACACATACTCTGTAATGACTAGAAGGAAGGACACATAATCTGTTGTGATAAGGACATGCACTCTGTAGTGACCAGGACAAAAGACATGCCCTTTAGTGACAACAAA
Organism: Epimenia babai; assembly: GCA_011762755.2. NCBI lineage: Eukaryota > Metazoa > Mollusca > Solenogastres > Cavibelonia > Epimeniidae > Epimenia > Epimenia babai. Next base: position 40,493 of record WURV02000033.1, read on the forward strand.
GGACACTAGTGATATACACATACTTTGGAGTGACAAAAAAACATGTATTCCGTATTGAGAAAGACACAATTATATCTCGCTGCAGGATGGTTAGTGTTGGTTCAGATAGCGCGATGTAAAAATTTATATCTCGAGTATTCAGTATTTATGGTGGCATTGACTCGACGAATGCAATTTAGCGAAATGACGAGTAAATGGGCAGATATGTATATTTTAAATACAGATTTTTAATTGGTGAAGTGTTTTATAAAATAGGTAAAGTATACTGTACATTACATAATTTGTGGCTACATGGCTCTCAATATGTGTGCGTTAGTTTCCTGTGGCAGGCTCCGACAATACCTATGATATCATGAACCTCTCACTAAATGTCAACAGCTGAATTGTACATCTACTTCTTTATATAACAGGTTGCTATGTTTAAAAACCTATAGTTATTACTTTGTAAAGTAGGTCTCTGTTAAAGGCCTATTATTCTTGGTTGATCTCTATTGTTTTTGGTCGAATCTTTTTGTTTGACTTCATATACAAATCATGTTAAGTGCTAATTTTCGAAAACATTCTTAATTATGTCCACCCGTTTCGAAACCCTTTGATTTTATTTTAACGGACTCTCGCTGTACTAATATTTGTTGAAAACTTTGTATTCCACGAGTAAATCGTTTTTCAAATGGTTTTCACCAAATTTTACATCATTAAACATGCCATAGTTACATTTTACGCCGATATATTTGTTTTGTTTTACAAAAAACCAATATTGTATTTTACTCAACGTTTTATTGTGTATAATATCGAACAGCAATCAGTGCTACTACGTTAACGCTGGAAAAACGGAACGAAGAAAATTTTTTAACCATATACTGCCATGCCTCTGATGAGCCAGATTATACAGAAATGTAAAGTGTAAATACATTATACATATTATATATTATTATTATTATCATTATTATTATATGTGTAAATAATTAAAGTTATTGTGTAATGTATATTATATAATTAATATCGTTACATACCCAGCATCCTTAGTGCTAATTGGTTGCGAGCTGATATCACCAGCCTACCATGTATATATCATACTTTAGAGTCACTATCTCCATCATCCCTCCCCCCCCCCCCCAATCACATCCCGATCCCATTCATTGTGAGACATGTAACATAATAAATCGGGTCAGGTTGAGATTTATACTTGCTATTTTATCATCATCCATCTTACATGTTGTCGTGCAAGACATGGGATATCTTCTGCCCTTTATACATTCACTGAATACGTTACTTGGATTGGAGCGTTTGACTATATTCACTACGATAAAAACCGAAAATTCAAAGTATAATAAATAAATAAATAATAATAGGTAGTTTAGAATTACTTTCACACCTGAAGATGCATATGACCTTGAGTGTATATGGCCCACACAGTTTCGTCATTTTTTGGGTGTTTACCTCATCGGCACCAACTTGATGGCTATAAAAAGTCAGAATTCTGAAAACACTTCAAAAACAAATTAAAACCGATAAATAATAAATAAATGATAATAAAATAAGTAATAAATTAATACTAGTCTGACTCCCACTTTAGAATACTATATTTTTATAATTTCAATTTTACCAGTAACGAGTTTAATGTTACACTGTATTTGTAATTTTCATTGGAGCTCAGCTCCCATAAACATTAAACATATTTCATCACCACAATTTATTAACTATATTAAGATGTGGATAATTTTATATAGATTCAGACTACCATTGTTAATATATAAAAATATAAAACCACACCGTACCTAGTACTCTATTATGCTCTCGTCGTTTCGGGGCAAAAGCCAGTTGTCTTAATGCCGGGCGCTTAATTCTATTTCGACTATTAAAGGTTCGAAGGCATTTTGGCAGAAGAAATCCTATGTATTGTCTCACCGCTGTGCATATTTTCATTACCTTAGTAAAAGTGCTACACCTTTTATTTTACGCAGTAGGTTATTTTATTTCACGCTTGTCTTCTCGCCGTGAATAATTTGTCAATGGCGATTAATTCAACAATCACCGTTATAATATCTCGTAATTATAATAATAGTAATGATAATAATCGTCGTCGTATGCTCTTTTAGTCAGTGCCATAGATTGCTTAGTTTGCCAACACACGGTTACCGTAGTAACATTGTTGTATTGTGTTTGTCGACATTAGACGCGTTGTTTTGTGCCATCAGTGTTTTTATCATTATTACGCATGTAAGCATTTAGTTCATTTAAGATACCTTCGCAAGTAGCATTCACGAACATTCTCGCGTGGGTGCAGCCATGTACGGAAACATCATTTAATTTCCCGGTAATATTTTAATAATATTCTTATTGTTTTATTAATCTTTGTTGTTGCATCGTAGTTTCAATATGTACATATATTTTTAAATATCACTTGGTTTTGTGGCCATTTTTGCTAAATTTATATCTATCTCGCATAACTTTGCGATCACACGGCTAGTTATAGTAAGCGTTCAAAACTAAAACAAAATATTTGTCATATAATTATTAAATGCCTGATTTTACACCGTCATAGATATTCGACTAAAGCTACGTAAACTTATACCAGCCTCGTACTTCTCTGATGATATATGTAAAACAAACGACGATTGCCAATAGCTGTTTACAATTTATGGAAAATATTTTCGGGCAAAATCCGTCGTTTATGATATTATTTCATAGATGTTTAGTACGTATTATAGCTAAGCTCCTGTAGTCGATATAGTAATAGGTGGTCGACAAAATACAGCGTTTAAGGTATCGTTTTGTACTGGTTACAGCCCCAAATTGTAGTTACATACACTTTAGACATAAGCATAACCATGCAAACTGATACAATCATGAAATGGTTATGCATTTTACTTCATATAAACCCCGCATAAACATCAAGTTTCATTCATTACAGGCACAAAATATTGAAAAATATTAGGTATGTCCAAAGGTTTGTATTATTGCTAAGAATTTTTTTGGCGATCACGTTCGATTCGATGGAATTTCGTTATATCGTGTGATGTATTCGTATTATGGGGCACGATAGTTATCGCTGTGTTTTAAATGTTGTCTCAAAATGTGCGGTAAGAAATCAGTGAATCATTTCAGCATTGTCAGCTCTGTCGATGAGTTCGAAGCAATAGCGTTTTCATCACTGCCTGGTTCATGTATTTAAGCTAGAGTTTATTACTAATACGCTATCGGAGAGTTTAATTTCTGGGCAAGTCTGAGGCAATGCAAGCATTTTGTAATATTTATCAATGTGTAACTGAAATATGTCAATAGTGTCAGTTTTGTTAGCAAAATATCCTCACAATTATGACAATGTTTCTGAGTATAGTTGTCATATAGCAGTCATATTGAGAGTAGGCTACAGAAAAATACATAATTCAAGGAACATTATAAAACTAAAAGTTATAAAATACCTACGCAATAATTATTGCTATTAACCACACATTGTGCAGACGATATTGCGAAAAAATTAGTGCTTTTTTATTGAATATGCATGAATTATAGAAATATACGGGAACTGCATAGTCAATGGAGAAATTTCAACATGGAGAACACAACACTTTTTCTTACAAGCAGCTGGAAAACATCCCTGTCCACAGTGCCTTCAACCAAAAACACCACCTTACCGAGATGCTCATTTATGCAGCAGATCAACTACACACAGAAGCCATTAAATCTGCACCCTGGCAGTATAATAGATGAAATGCCAGTTTCGTTGCTCCTAATGATCTTGTGGAGAGACAGCCATCTTGTATCATTAGGATACTGGCCACACCCTAACGAAATCTATAAATGGGCGGATTATCTTGATTGACACTTGCCGGTCACCGATGATCTTGATAAGATCCGTCCATTGAATGACCAATGGGTGGGTGGATGCAAATAGTTATTTGGATGGTCATTTCGGTTCCGGCTCAGCGAAAAAAAATTCCGATATCTTCAGCCATTTTGTCTGATATTCCTTGCTGCAGCCATCATGTGATGTAACAAAATGTTGCTAGTCCCTCATTAGTCAAACATCCGCAAGAAATCTTGATTGAATTAAAGCATCGTTTTATTCGAATTCTTGGCGATTTTCTTTAAAATATTGACTATTCTAAGAAAAAGCAGTAAGAAATACAGACTCGGTGACATTTGTTTCAATGCATAATTTCGCACACCAAAGCAGTCGCGATTTTCAGGTTCAGCGATTGAATTTTGTTGAATTTAAATTCTGTACAACTTTACCTCCAAGTGGTAAATTAAACCGATATGATCAACATCGTGGTAGGTTATTAATGAATCAAATTACATTTTGAATTCCTTCTTTAGTCCATTTTCATTTGACATTTCGACCAATGGAGGGCAAATTTTCTCAGAAATTAGGGTTTACTATAAGAATTTCACTATTTTACGAAAATTTTAACGCTCACCTATACACACGGCTCTAATTTGAATTTTTATTTAAAAAGCCGTCAGTGTTGGCACAGATGCTTATAATTAAACATACGAATTTGGAAATAACATCGTTTACATAAGCACATATGAATCTCAAACTGAGATGAAGTACCGGTCAATTTGCTCCACTCCCTCTTTTCCTACACCACTATTTTATCACAACCATGACTTTTGAATTATTTTCTAAATTATTTTAAGAGTTCAATATTTAATAAGTTTTCCCCATCACTAACCATAAAAATTATTCGAGTCCTGCGTATTGTCAATTTCCATTAGCAATATCAATAGAAATGCGATCTCGTAGGCTCGCGAACCCGATCAAAACCACGTAACTATGACAACTGTTAAGTTAATAATATGGCTAATATATTAGCTATCAGTGTCAACAATAAATATTTCCATTACTACTGATCTGATTGATATAGACTTATATATATTAGTGTATTATTGTGACCACTCTTCATCGTCTAAAAACTGTAGTCATCATATCATAAGTACTCCAAAGTCGTCTGCGATTTTCTAATTCATAGATTTACAAATATTGCTATACGTATTCCATAGCATTGAATTTGATTGGTTGGTACAATCAGTAGATGTTAATATTCAATGTCCATAAGAAAATATTTAAATACAGCAGTTACATATACGACTCATAGGCTCACGAATTCATAGATTCCTACAAGTATCGCTAAACTCCACAGCGTTGAATTTCATTGGTTGGTACTATCAGTAAATGCTATTATTGAATATTAATAATATTTACATACATTTTCATCAGTTTTTGCGGATACAATAATTTCTTCTGATTCAATTTAATGCGACGGCCATTTGGTGTATCTTGTTAATTTTGTTATTTACTTTTTATGTACACTAATTAGTTTTCCACCTACCGGTATACACGTACCTGACGTCATCAAAGCCAACTATTTCTTATGTTTTATATATTATTTGTGAATGTTTTATTCACAAGTTTGCGTGTCAAATATGTTTTCTCGGAGATGTTTTAAAACGTGTGGAAATAATTGAAAATTTTTAGCATTTTTTAATTTATCATTCAAATTGGCAATGGTCGACTCAAGCACAATTTTCTAGCTTCTAAGAGCTGCGTATTCACTTGAGTAAAAACTCCATTTTACACCTATATCCCATTGTGTTCGTCTACTAGTATATAGGTCAAAATATTTATTAATCCAGGTCATTTTTTTCTGGGTCATACCGGTGTTAAGTGACATAATGAAGAACGAGCTAGATAGAAAGTCCTGACCAATCAAATATTGTCTCATTTCATGTTGTACAACACGACCCTGGTATGGATGTGTTGCTATGATGTCTTTACTAAAGCGGTGTTAATAAGGCGTTGCCGCTACTGTTCCATCACGCACAAAAGAGAATTTTACAACTAAAAAGCAAATAAATAATATAGATGATAGAAATACCAAAATTACAATATTTATCGCTCCATAGACTTGGACTTTTATTTTTATAGATTTGCCGGTGTTGTACATTGCCAATAACAGTGCCCGATAGAGGCGTATTTTTATATATACGGTATAACATGTTTTGGCCGTGCCTGCCTACGTATTAGCTTATAAATTCATATTATTTGCACTGGTAATTTGACCGAAAAGAGGCTGTATATTAATGTCCATTTCTTATTCCTATAGGGCTCGTATCTTATGCTTTTGTAATGTAATAAACATGGTGGACCACAAGTAAGCGAACCTTAGAACAGTACTGCCGTGTGATTATGATAGCGCATTTTGTTACCCATAAATTATGACGGAATGTAAAACAATCGTTATATAACTACAACGCTAGTTGCTATTATCGGTATACTTTTTCACGGTCCGCTCTGGTCATACCATTTGCTGTCATTGGTATACACTATTTTTTTTGTCGCGTGTAGATTTTCTTGCTTGCTATCCAGATTTTACCTTCTCCGTAATCATGTTGAGTCACACCCCGTTCCTGATAAAATAGAGATTCAAGAAAATTCAATCTTAACAATAGCGTTGTAATAAAGTGGGAAAGGCTACTATAGAGCAATCTTTCTTTTAATAGAATGATTATAGTGAAGGGTGTGATATTAACAAACATGTATATGTTAATGGAGGTTGTTTCTATCAAGCAGTTGTGTTCTATTTTATTTTGGTTTCGATTTAACGTAATCTTTTTAGAAACAGTTGACTATAAGATAATTGTTCTCATTCAGAATATTTAAATGGCTTGGGTATACGCATACCGGACGTTTACTTACCTTGCCTAATGATTAATACAGTATAAGATGTCACATTTACACTGAAGTTTCAAGTTTAGAAATTCATGGTAAACTTAAGGCTAAATGGATTCAAAGTTCGTGATACAACAGCCACCTCGAGGCAAATTTTGCTCAAAAATCCTAATTTATGTCAGTCAACTCGATGACTCAAAAATATTAAAATCTAATAAAAATTTTCTTGAATTTAAAAACAGAAATCATACAGCGATTAATAAAATAAAACTTCTTCCCTATATTGCAAAAAATATTTATAGACGTTTGGAAAAAATTCTATAATATACTGTTTGAGAATGATTTAAATCCTTTTTATTTATCAAACAAAGGCTATTGTGTCGCTTCTTCAGTGTTAGCTTCTAATTATTATCAGCAATGTCGTGAAATCCTAAAGTGATCATTTCACTGTCGCTCTATTATTCTGATGAGGTCCAGTTATCCAGTTAAATGTACACTAATAACTGTCGCAAGTCACACTGAATAATGGTCATTTGTATATTCTACTGTACAGCACTCCGAAGCATCTGATGCTATAATACGGACTAGTTATTATAATAGTTATAACCGACTACACTGAGCTATGACCGTATAACGTCACTATAGGATATACTTATCGTTTTGTTCTGTTAACTACGATATATCGTTGCATCTTTTCTCTCAGTTTTTGTACTGAAAGTACTACAAGATACTAATAAAGTGCTAAATTTGATTCACACCGTCTTCCTGATATTATTATTTCAAGTTTGGGATTTTTTTTTTATCTGATGTGAGAACATGTAGTATATCAACTGCACTCTGCACTTATTATCAGTTAAGGTCGATTCTAGTTTTAAATTTGATACTCAAAATTCTGTGATTCATATATCAATTTCTGGGATTTCCGGGATTCTTATAGTACACCCTACCAAATATCATTTTTGTAAAATGTTTTATATTGTCTTTTATACTAATAATGGTAATGGTGATACAGATGGTGATAATGACAATGATAATAATGATGCTTTTCAATGGCACAAAACAAAACCATCAGGTGTACATTTCGGAAAAGTGGGAACCATATTAGCCTTATCCATAGGATGCTGCGCACTTTTTGTCTGTAGGGCATAGGTTTGATTTCGGGAAAAAAACCATTTGTTTTTCCTATGTTCCATTATTGTTACTTGTAAGCTTAAATTTTGAGTACATCTCTCGCATTTTACTCTTACATTGTCTCACTCCATAGCTATGATCAACATGTCATCAACAATGACATTACAAGGTCATCGGAACATCACCAAACATTCATCCATACACCACCACAACTGTACACTTTTAGTCTCTCCTCTCTGTGGAACAGAGCAACACTTCCCCAATAGCCTACACAAAACAAGGCTATTTCATTGCGATACCAACCAAATAGAGTATATTTTACTAAACTTAACCATTCACCTGTACCCTAAAGCCTATATGTATTTCATTGTCTACCATAATGCACAACAAATATACCATTTGTTACGAGTAAGCAGTCGATACGTAACAGCTAAACTGGACAACAATGGCGCACCGTGAAAAAATGTCGGCTGCATAATAATGACCCAGCTCATAATTATATCCAACAAATGCTTGCGATTATAATGAGTAATGATAGGCAGATTTTTGAAATATTGTACGCATAAAATTAATACACCGTATTGACGAAAAGGCAAAATACTATGAAAATGTGTGCGAACTTTACAAATCTGTGTAATGCAATTTCCCGCTAGTTTACGATTATGTAATATTGTGCCTGTATTTTGATAATTTAAACATTTTTAATGGCTGGTTGCTTTTTGCTACGTCTTTCACCAAGATTGCCATAGAGATATATTTCTTGCCGTGTTAGGCATAACGTATAATACCAAAATAAATGCAACATCCTATAGACCCACTAAAATAGCTATAAAGTTCAAGAGAAAGTTTCGTGTACAAAGTATACTTTATCAGCTGTGTAACCCAAGGTTGTTCATTTCCGCTGAAGTCTGCTCCGGGTTGACGGAAGGGAGATAATAAATTCAGAGTAAAATTTCGTAAATGCTATAAATGCTATATTTTTATAAATGCTGGTTTTGCGCTAGCGCTTAGGGATAGGGAGGTTTTCTTATACAATCAATTAGCATAGACGCCTTTAAGTAGTTTACAATCAACAATATTTACTATCATGAAAAACTGATCATCTCAACAATAATTATTATTTTATGTTATAAATTTCATCGTCATTTTCGATTATGTCGGCAAATTCGTTACCATATCTTTAGTTCACCGCTGTGTAAGCAATAATATTATTATAAAGTATCTACTATAAGAAAAGCTCCTAGCGTAACGCAAATGATATGTTTAGAATGTGAATTCTAGCATACATCCTCAACATCTAAAATGTGGTATTGACACGTGTGGTTTATGAATAACAAACGAGTGGAGTGTTACTTTTAGGCTATGGACGTGAGTAATGTATGTAAATGGTTATGCTAAATGATGGACACTGATCGATGAGTTAGAATGGTCAACGAGTTGAGCGGTAGCTCAAAGCATTGTCCCCATCGGGTCAGATCCGTTCGAATGACCTGAAGTAACCGATATATTACACAAGCACTCGTTGTCGTTGTACGCTGTACGGCCGCGTTCAGGACAACGCTGTCCAATAATAACGTGGCGAGTAACCGATAAAAACGTTCAAAAACCAAGTATAGGCCGAGCCGAGACGGGACATTCGTAAGGTCATCAGGCAAGTCCATTATTTTCAACGGCACTGACCCCATTTTCGCAGTAATACCGTATTAGCGCAGCTCAACTGTGTTGAAAATCGCCTGGTTTGGGCTACGTCAATCTTCTATGTGGGCGACGAGGCGATAATTTTGTCCACACCTGTAGACGAAGCTTTGCGCAATACCCGATTTGCGACCAAAATGATATCCCACGCAATTGTAAAATTAGTATCACCAAAACTTCTAAACGTTTGAAAATAACAATTAATAATTATAAATAACAATAGCAATCTATTCTTACTAAATCACATGGCTTCATGGGAACCCGACTCTGATAAATGGTTTGAAGACCGCTCTGGCGACTGTTTGAGGCTTTTGTGGTTGTCCGGCTTCCCATGGGCACCAGGAACCGAGTTACATAGTCGATGCCTCCAGTATCATTTATGTTCATTTATGGGAACTATGTATTTACTTATGTGTTAGTGACTTGTCACCTGTCACCCATTTCACGGAGTATGCTATATGAGTAGCCTGGTCTATTGACACTTCGATCCACGGACGAGTAAACCTTCACATTTATGTAAGAAATATTTTCAAACTGCCGACCTTGCCAAATGGCAGTGTACAAAATGTCTTCAGGTACAGCATTAGAATAGAGTTAACAACGATGTAGGCTACTATGTTGCTACACGGCATAAATTCTGAAACATCATGCACTATATGTTATGAAACAATGGTCTGGGTTGATGACGAAAATCGGCGGCTACACGAGTGTTTTTATTTCGAAATCCGCTGCTCAACTAGCGAGAGAACCAACGTCTTGTGTACTAAGGTCAGCTCTGACGTGTCTCCAGTTTCTCCTTCATAAATAATAAACCGTGTAAAGAATGAAGTCCCAATACAACTAACTGGCATAGCTTTGTGAGTAGGCCTAACTGTCGTGCTCATCGCAGCTTCAGTGGGGGTTAATCACAGTCATATCGTGTGCTCTGTAGCCTACCCATGCAACGTAGTTTACATATACTAAAATATTGTCAATTTCTGATAATTAGTTAGAATAGTTGCGGTTACTTGAACCGTTGTGTGGGCCTCTCGGCTCTTTACAATGCTAGCCTATAAATAACAAACAAATTTATTAGCCCCACTGATAAGGGTTCGGGGAAAACACCGACTGTAAAAAACTCAACGACCCTGGGCAGACAATTACAGTAACCTTTTTCTACGCCTATCTTAATTCAATTCTACGCTACTGGTTTCAAACGTCTACAGACAATCTGCATATGTCGCACACTCCGCTAAGTCTATGGTAGTTAATGGTGATTTACAATGAGATAACGACATAGCGGGGAGGTAAGCGGCATAGAGATCATCTATAGAGCATCTGAAGCACAGCCACGTCAGCCGGAAAAAGCCCAAACAGAACCACACTGCAAGCGCTACTGAGACCACCATGGGCACCGAGGTTCAAGGCGCTTTCTGCCATAAAAAACCGCCACGCGTAGTATACTTACCGGGGCGGGAATTGAATCAAGGAATCCTTGATTCAAAGTTAAACGCTCGAACCACTACGCTAACTGCCCGCTGTCAATTTCTGATAGCTTCAATCTATCGCTTTATTCTACAGTCCACAGCCCGTGATTCAGAATCGTAATTTTAGACCAACGTAATTAGTAGTTTGCGAAAATACACCCACTGCGACCCACGTATATTATTACGTGTCATCTTCCAGCGCGTAAGATGATCACGTGATATCGACCGCGCAGTCGATTCTTTAAATGACAAAAAACTCCAGAAACGCGATTTTTTTGAGTTATGAATAAGTTCATAATAATCCGTCTATTCTGCATTAATTAGAGACCATCTGGACGTTGGGTTTCCGGCGGCTAATGGCCAGAGGCTGACCAGTCCATAATGCAGTCGCACGTGCTTTAATCATCGATAAAGTTGAAATGATTGACACGACAAGCAGAAGGGTTCAAAATCGTGGAGATTCACTGGCATTGTGCAGCGGGTGTGATTGCGGACAGCGGTCACCCATGCAGATTGAACCTTTGTTGCGGTTTGCAGTGTCGGCCATTGTTGGACAGGATGCTAATGACACGCCCCCCGCACAATCTTACAAGAACTTTTGTCATTGCTGTCCAGAGGTCAAGACAGATGGTGCTCCCGTGGAGAGCACTGTTGGTGACAATTACGGGTAAGCTCGTTTAATGACGGCCATAATGGACATCCCTCGCCCGCGACACTAAGCTTTAGAAAATATCTAAGCGCTTACCATGAGCCATTTAGAAAAATCGGAATATATAATCAGCCATAGACTAATATGTGGTTCTGTCGACTGATTATATGCTTGGACGTACTGACCAGGTAGATTGTCATTTGAGAGCATGAGTACGGCGAATACGCAAATTTATGGGAAGTTAATCTCTAAGTTCTCGGAATGCCGAATTACATATCTTGGATAATACTCATATTCTTAATAACTGAATTTAGTGTATGTATATTTGAAGGTAATGAAAGGTTAAATATAACAACCCAGGGGTGACCAAGGGTTTGATTGCAAACTAAAAAGGACAACCCAGAATGAGCATTTTCGGAAATTCATCCAACTGAATTCGTTCAGTCAAGTATGAATATAATCTGGTCAAGTTCGACCGGAGAAGCTCTCGTACAAATGCGCTTATTGTTATGGACCAAATTTTATAGGATCTAAATGAGTCGAGTGCGGCTTCAACAAAATTTATAGTTTTATCGATCAACCTTGACCTAATATCTATAGAATGTAATACAACTTCCGGCAATTCAGTCCCAAAAATACGGTTGCGTGAAACAGTCGCTGAAAATTTTTCTCTCCTTGGAATCAAAATTAGGCATATAACGACGACGGGGGAAATATGAATTAATAAAGACGAACCGTGAATGCGGTAATAGCAAACTACTTACCTACCGATTAAACTAGGATAAACCAGTAATACAATGGAAGCTAATTTATAAGCAACAAAACCAAAAAGGGTACATTAAGCCTGTTCAAATTCTTTGTTAGTGTACATATCCGGAGGTTTTCCATTTATTTATTTCATACAAACAAGAAACTAATCAACTCTACTTCAAACTAATACGAGGATAAACTAATTAAGTCACGCGTGATCCCATAATACACGCTTGATCTCTAGAACGTCGATGATTTGGCCATAAACGTCACCGGTCAGCATGCTAGCAGGAAGCCGCAGACCACTGCCGGACTTTTACACCTGTTACGTTGTCTTGGATTCCAGCGGCGTCCAGGCGTCATCGAATCAATTAGGGCAATTACGAGGTCAAGCGAGGACTGACCTCGTGAAGTGCCAGGAACGGAATGGTGGTTATAACCATATAAATTAATTTCAAGAAGTTAACGTGCGAGTACTAGAGCGGTGTGAGAATGAATGAATATGAAAAAATAATTAAATAATGCGGACGGACGAACGAACGAACTAGTCAGTGGATGGATAAATGGTTGAATGGGCATATTTCGATTCCCAAATAAAATACGTTATTCTTGGAACGCTGCTCAGTTGTTTCTTGGGCATGAATTCTTTGCATTCAACTTGTAGAGCCCATGGATCTTTCAATTATGCCAATAGAGTAATCAATAATAATAACCATACAAGCAGTTCTTCGCGTGTTCTCCCCCCAATACACCACTGGTGACAAGACAAAACATTACATAAATTGTGAAAATTGAAGCCCGTGTAATAAGTCGGTCAATCACCTCATGCATTTAATAGTTGCCGTGTCATGTAGTTTAAGATAAATGCAGTTGGCCTGTATGATAGTTTTGAGTTATATAACTCGGATAAAAATGAGTTAAAGATTGTATACATAGCAGATACATGAATGGGGATTAAAGGGAGATGTGGCTAGCTTGATTTCCATGCAAAAATTGGTCAAGCAGCAAAGTGGTTCCGCAACAAAATCGCATATTGTACCTGGATTATTTTTTGTACATTTCTTTCCGGTTATATTCTACATAGTCATATAATCGACAAAGATAAAAACAGTCTATTGCACAGACGGACGTCTATTATAAGAAATAAGTACAATATATACTATTTTATACAAGTTAGATGTGACAGCTCGGCGTAGCAAGCAATCGATCATTATCAAAACGTACAAGCGGTAGGGGAGATAGGTACGACGCCGGCGTGGAAAAAAATACAGAACACGAGTGTAGACTAACAATAAAAAAAATAATTATTATAGAACATCAGAGAATATTATTGGAAATTGAATGGAGCAGTTATTGTTGCCTCGTTATGATATATTTGCCCTTTTTGCAGGTTATCTGTCCTTAATTTGAATGGAGTTTTAAATTACTTTGTAATAGGTTTTACCGATTTCATCAATCACGTCCGCTCAAATCAAATTGAAGACAAAATTATATGGGTTACAAAAATACAAAAACCTTCTAGTACGACGTAACATGATGGAAATACCCATACTGAAACTGAAACTGAAGATGTTTTTCGGAGTTTTGCACAAGAAATCTTGGAGTGCGAGTAAATTTTGCCTGGGAAATTTGAATTATGTTATTTCTCGGAATGCAGGTCATACCACATCGAGATTGTGAGTTGTATTGTGTTTATAAATGTCAAAGACAATGTTTTCTGGGTGATGTTAAAGCAAGGCGGCTACAAATTTCACACTGATTTCTATGAAATTACTGAATTCAAAAATTGGTGTGATATTACAAAAATTCTAATTGTTGCCGTCAAATATGGTTATAGTCTGAGGATAGTCTTTATTTCCAACTTTTTATGCAATTTAAAGACGGCCGATTGAAATTGGTAATTACTTCAACCAAATTCTATGCTATTTTAACTCCAAATACTTATTGCCCCAAACCATCTAGCTGAATCCGCTGGTATCCTTGATCTAGCCTAAGACGTGGGTCAGTTAACTTGTATTTTTAGTGAAATTGATTCTAATTTTAGAAAAACCCTGCACCTGAAAGATATGGTGAGTATGAGGTGTGGTCATTAATCACTATGAAAGTAAATTTTCGGAATAAGAGAGATACATGGTCTTTTGTAAGGTTCATAATACGAAAAGTTGGTGTTATTAAAATGAAAACTATTTGAACTGCATCTCCATGGAAAACACAACATGACAAGTTTGAGCCGAGCGATGAATTTAATCGAGTAAAAAATTCAACGTTTGGAGAACTGTGGGTCAGAGGTCTGTCTCCAAAGTTGCGTCGCTGCCACGGAGTTTAGTAGTCTAGAAGGTGCGTGTTCCGTCTAGTTTGTGAACCTGATGAACTGCGCCTGAAAAAATGCAAGACATTTGTCATTAATTATATCGAAATTAGATTCAAAGCTATTAAGAATCGCTATGCGCCAAAAGTCACAGTATGGAAGCAAGAGGCTAAAGATACCTCAAGATGCTCACCTGAAAAAAGAGAAAAAAAAAGAGAAAAAAAAGAGAAAAAAAAAGAGAAAAAAAAGAGAAAAAAGAGGAAAAAAAAGAGAAAAAAAGAGAAAAAGAGAAAAAAAGAGAAAAAGAGAAAAAGAGAAAAAAAGAGAAAAAGACAGAACAGGAGACTATGGAGGCCATCTTGATATTAGAACGAGAAGATGACAAGGAGACTGCTTGACATCAAAAACAAGAGGCCAAAGAGACCTGACAATACCAATTACGATATTAAAACAAGACGAGAGGCAAAGAAAACCTGACAATATCCATTACGATACTGAAACAGGACAAGAGGCAAAAGAGACTCGACAATACCCATTACGATACTGAAACAAGACAAGAGGCAAAAGAGACTCGACAATACCCATTACGATACTGAAACAAGACAAGAGGCAAAAGAGACCCGACAATACCCATTACGATACTGAAACAAGAAAATACAGATTTGTGGAAAAACCTTAATTGAAATCACATCAAATTGAAATAGAGATGATCTAAAAAAATCTGAATGAGGCCAACACTGACAATATCTGCCAAATAACAAACCTTCACACTCAACAGATGTGGAGATAAAGATCTTTCAAATAGAAAAATCGATAAAAAGTACCCATGCTCCCATGACAAGATGCTGAACAAATCTGAAAGATACTGCCCCAAGGACAATATGTGCTGAATAGCAGATCTCTGCACTATGCGGTTCTTTAGAAGAAAATCTTCGAGGTTCTCGATAGGATTTTTTAAGCAAATGTTAACATCGGACATGTAACATGTGATAACATCGGACATGTAACATGTGATAACATCGGACATGTAACATGTGATAACATCGGACATGTAAGATGTAATTAGTTCTAATCCACACAAACCAAGGATATTTCACTGTGTTTTCTACCATAGAAAATGAGCAAAATGAGTTGTACAAGTTTACATGGTGAGAGATTGGAATGAGGTGGCTGAATTAGCGATTCTAAATCACGCAGAAAAGACCCGCTTGTTCCATTTTGCATTTAAATTGACAATTACTGTGTATATAGGTATATTAAAATCCACTTCACATACCAACAAACATATATTTTCAAATGTGATGTTTAAATAAATTGGAAATCGGCAAGTACATGTAATATAGCACATCACTTTTCAGGCAAAAGTAATCTAACTTTAGTACTTTAGCCAAAACTAACCCAACTATAGTACTTTAGCCAAAACTAACCCAACTATAGTACTTTAGCCAAAACTAACCCAACTTCAGTACGTTAGCCAAAACCTACCCAACAACCATCAAAAACAGATCATATGTGACGAGCATTGAGCCATTAAAGGTATACCTTGCCTATGAGTAATGACTGCACCGCCACTGCGATTCTGACCAAGTTTCAACACGCCCTTCATCTTTTTCTTCTCTAATATGCTCTGAGAGTAAACACACGTTAACCATAAGAATGCCATGGTAGCATTAAATGCACACAATTTATACTAAAACAGCTCTTGAAGGGTTACTAAAACAGCTAGAGTTGATTCTACAGTACATTAATTTATGTGAAAGAATGCTCATTATTTATTCTCTTTACATCAAGGCAACACAATATCTGATACTCACTATAATTATAATTGAGGTTTTTTTACTATAAGTAATATAGATTTACCAGGCCCCAATCCACATGAGGAAGACATGGCTAGGATCACTTGCCATATCAACTGAACTTCCTGAAATTTACTCTACAAATCTCTACTCGCATTCTATAAGGTAGGGAAAATGTGGAACTTGCGTGACAAGGGAGACAAAATGTGGAAGTTGTGTGACAGGGGAGACAAAATGTGGAAGTTGCGTGACAGGGGAGACAAAATGTAGAAGTTGCGGGACAGGGGAGACAAAATGTGGAAGTTGCGTGACAGGGGAGACAAAATGTAGAAGTTGCGGGACAGGGGAGACAAAATGTGGAAGTTGCGTGACAGGGGAGACAAAATGTAGAAGTTGCGGGACAGGGGAGACAAAAT